>LOJH01018279.1:5546-21835 GCA_001685095.1 Ellobius talpinus
CCTCATTACAGATGGTTGTGAACCACCATGTGGTTGCTGGGAACTGAACTCAGGTCCTACTGGAAGAACAGGCGATGCTCTTAACCTCTGAGCCATCTCTCCAGCCCCTTAAAGGGTGATTTAAAAGCAACACCAGACACTTTTTTTCCTTATATACCTTGGCACACTTTTATAAGAAGATCAAGTTCCTTGACATATATACAACATCGCTGTCCCCTTGATCAAAACTAGTAATACCTCTGTGATGGTGTCTAACACTGAATTGCGGTTTGTGTTTTTGCTTGCCCTGCATGCTTCCTTTTAGAGGGCATACTCTAATGGCTATGAGTATCAGAGCCAATGCAGCCATCAGTCAATCAGTTTGGAATAGCTTCATTGTCCTGCTAACAATTCAAAGATCTGCAATCATCACTTCTAGTTTCCACATTCTCTCCACTTTCTGGGAACAAATTACCTATATTCTGTTTTTAGTAATTTACTTATTTGGGACATTTTACATTTTCCATGTCTGCTAAGTACTCGATTGCATCTGACCCCACTCACTCAGCATAGTGTTTTCAAGAACTCCACACTGCTGCATATGTTGCTATTCCATTGCTTTTCATCACCCAGTAACTCTTCATTGCATGTGCGTACCATTTACCAGCTGATAGGCATATCCATTGCTTCCTTTTTCCTGAATTCTTTCTAGCAAAATCCACTTTGGAAAATAAAAATTTCAGACACAGAAATGAGACGACAACATGATAAATCTTCTGTCAACATCTCTAGGTTCCCACAGTACATTCTCCTGGTACTCTCTCCTATCTGGCTTGATGCATTCGCCAGCACTCTCTCAATCTCCAGGCTATCTGAAGCAAAGCCAAGTCTTTATTATTTTACCTATGAACTCTTCATTGTGCATTTATAAATGGTAACAACATTCCAAAACTCATATCACTTTGTAGTCTCTAAAAATATTAAATAATTGGTAATGCCTAGATGTCATCGAATTTATGACTCACCAAGGTTCACATTAAGAAAGATATTCATTTTCATATATCAGATTTGATGTGTCTCTTGGATGTTAAAATCACCCAATAGACTAGAGGAAAGTTATTCTTCCTTGGGAATTGCTAGGCAGGAAGACTTTCTCATTTGCAGGGCTACCACATGCAGAACCTGCAGGTTACTTCTGGATCCCAACATGTTCATACCCAGTTTTAGAGGCACATGAATCCAGCATAAGATAGGTCAGTAAAGCTGGAATTGCTAGGTCCGGAAGACACAACTCAGACTCCATGAGTCCAATTGTTGGAATAGTGTTAGGATGCAGGAAGTTGTCTTCATCCAGGACTCCTTCCTCTTCACCCGGGGCCACAGATGACAATCAAGGCCAAGGCCTTAGTCACAGAAGTGCAGGCAGTGCCACGGCCAAGATGGCGAAGCTCATTAAGCAAACATTCCCGGAAATCATCACTATCTTTTCCCATTGCTTTTCTTCCCTCTCTGGGGAAAAATTATACTGTTTTTTCATTGAAATTGAAACGGAGGCTTTAAAATAATATTTAAGAGCTTCCAAAATTCTTTTTGACACAAGATTCATGCTTTTCCAGGCTATACAAGGAAATAGCCACATTACTCTCCCATTATGACTGTAATTGTTACTATGTTTACTGAATAGTTATGTAGCTTCTGAGGGTGTGCATTTTGTCTTGCAATTGAGGGATGAATTTAACTCCTAAACATTTGAAAAATGATGTATGTGCATGCGCATGTGTGTGTCTGTGTGTGTGTCTGTGTGTGTGTGTGTGTGACAGAAAAGAGAAGCTGAAAGATGGGGGAGTGAAATTAGGTGCTTTCACCTGAATATGCCATGAGCATTGCACCCATGAACCCCCAGCAGCTCCAACTGCCTGCTTGGGTTCTGAAAGGAAATGAAATGAGATACATCATATGTGCAGGGGGGGACTAGCTGGCCGGGGTCAGCAGGAGTCAGAGTGGGGAATGAGAGAGGGTAGTGGAGTGTGATTGTGACCACAGAGCACCGCATGCAAGCACCACGAATGTGCTAATCTTGTAACAGCGATGGATCCAATGATATGTGAACACTGACACATGAGAGGTGTGAGCACCGCCTCTCAAATCACATGGGAGGCTATGTGATCTAGAACAGTGTGTCCTAAGCATGTGCCCCTGGGTAAGGTCAAGGAGACCATTGAAGTAACATCTGAACACTGGCATGTTTATCCAAGCTGATGGTAGCTTTTGTTTTGAAGGTCAATAGCTCTCAGTTTCCCTGTGGCATATGCAATCTTCCTTCTCCAAGGCATTATCAGGTATTATCTTAGGGTTCTTCATGGGGACCTGTGTGACGTTCCTGGAGATGATGTGATTCTTTTCATTTTCTTATATCTGATTGGAAATTGTAAAAAACCAGACACAGATCAAACAAAGAATCAATGGATGGTTGAAAGGATAAATGTGTAAATGGGTAACTGTGTCTTTTTCTTTACTCAATTTTTTGAAAGTTTGGTCAAATCAATTAGTAGGTACTTATTGATTGCTCTATCAAACACATCATCAATACCATGCAGGAGGTTTTAAGAGAAGAGAGGACCGAATGTCCTAGAGGAAAGAGGACAGAATATCCTATGTTGGATGCAGTACCTACAAAGGTCAGGTGCCTTTGCAGAGCATGGATAAAGAAATACTTCGGAAGCAGATCTCAGAGTCAACTCTAAATGCGCAATCCAAGGGGCTCTGGACCTGTGTTTGGAGATGACATGCACAGTATTTAAAAATCACATGGAACAAGATGCATTGGGTATGCTGGACACAGTCTAGGCTCCTCTACCCCGTAATCTCTCAGGGAGATGAGACTCTGAGTGCAAAATACTTTGCACTTAATGGATTGTTATTTAGAGACACCCAAAATGGAGTTTAAATCTCGAGCTGGTAAGTCCTCAGGGACTGTGGTCATTTGTGCAATCTTGTAATTCGTGAATTCGGGTCTCTTCATTCATTAGGAAGAAGGAAAATTCTTTTATGCCCCGAACAAAACATGATGCCGCTAGAGAGGATGGGAGGTTGATAATATCAAGAGACTAGCATGGAACATCGCAGAAGGATCGGATAGTCCACATGGGCATTGAAAACACATTGGAGCCACATTGTTGTGTCTCTTAGCAGAATCATTGTGCCCAGGGTATCACCCTCTAGATGTGGCTGTTCCGTTGCAGGAATCCCGTGGTAAGCAACTGCAGCAGGAAAAAACTGAATAAGAGCAGGAAAGGGCTGGTGGGTCTAATTCCAACAATAGGATGTCTTTTTGCCAGCTCTCCAGCCAGCACTTAGATAGAGGACTCACAGGCTGGGTGAGCTATGGTTCTTCATGACTCGTCTGGTCAGCAAGATGGAACTGTATCTTGCTTGCAAAAGACGGTCTAAAAACTTTCTTGAGTTCCTGCCTCAATTTGCATTTTGGAAACTAGGGAAGGAAAATTCATTTAAAATAGATTATCTGATGACAAGGAGTCAGACTCATGAAAAGAATATTCAAGCTTTATAGCAATGAGAGGAAGGATAAAATAATTTCCTTACTGGAGCCTAATCTTTGTGAAATTAAGCATGTGTAATGATTACTCCAAACATGCCAAGGACCTCTGTAATAACAATGAGGTCAGAAATGGAAAAGATGGAAAAGAACATCTCATTCAAGGAAATCTGTAAATATATAATTTGACACATATAACCACAAATCCTAGCTTATATGCATTATGCATTTTTGCTCAACTAGATTAATACATTGCCCCGTGGACGGACATACATGATTGATAGTCAAATATCACTTCAAAATTACTCCCGGATGAAGTCAGAAGCAGACCAGTAAGACACGCAGTTTAGACTGTAAACTTCACAGATGTCCGACAGATAACTTGATGGAATGATAAAATATGCCTTCAAGCATTTGAGGGAAATTCATATTTTTCATTTTCTTTTGCAACTAAATTAAGCTCAAGTTCTGCTTTCTGTTTCTATTTAGATGTGTCTGCCCAGAGAAAGTACTAGACCCAGAAATCAAATCAACTATAATGTATTGGGAAAATAATCAGTTGAATATCCTCCTCAATTTTAACTGGTTTTGGTTTTAGGCAGAGTGACATTGGCCAGGCTTACTCCCTCTCTTAACACGGCTCTTCTGAGCTACTCAACAAATCAGCGAAAGTAGGGTTTTAAGGGTCTTTTTGGTTCTAACACAAATAAAACTGCAAATTGTTCCATGAGCTAAACCAGCAATTCTTAGATCAATTTATTTTATGCTCCTTCAAAATGGGGACTGGCTCTTGTGAATTTTACAAGAAAAAAAATTGATTCATTCATTCCACTCCAGTTTGCCTTTGAACATGGTCTCAGATTCTCAGCCTGCATGGGGGGGCATTTTCTGCCGATTTATTTTTCCAAAGAAGTTTTACTGTGATAATTTGATAAGAAACACTATTTTCCCACTATTTTTCAAAGGTATTCAGTTATTCCCTTGGTTTCTATTAGGGTAGATAAGACCTTAGAATTTTCTTTTTTTTTTTTTAATGGGTTTACATTTTCATTCCTTTTCTTTGACTCGAATGGAAGACTTTCTATTCTGGCTATTTTATCTCTCTGGTCTAGAAAAGTTGGTCTTTAAGTTCTCCCCAAGGCATCCCTAGCCGCATGCCACACCATTCATAATATAAGCATACCTTTGCCTCGCCTCGTCTGGCTATCTCTGGTATTTTCTCTTACTGGAGCCTTTGAGGAGAAAGGCATTTACTCGCCACTGAGTTATCCCTTACTGTTGGTCTTGAGCTTCGAATTCAGCTTGTAAGGAATCGAATGCAGAAACAAACCGCGAACATTTTTCACAATGAGTCAAGTAACAGTGCTGGAGCCCATTCACTGGCTTTATCGCCGTGGTCTGGCGGGGTACGTTTGAACACCCCTGATGGATTACAGATTTGAATTTAGGAGACTTTAAGAAAGGACAAATGGTTCACAGTAAAGCATGTCATTGCCACTTTTCTCCAGGCCGCCTTATCTTTTCTACAAGATGGTATGAGATTGGCTTCTTTATTTTTTTCCCCTAGTGAAAATTCATGTTTAAATTCTTTTCTATCACCGTGACAAGAGAAAATACACCTTCCTCTTAGCAGTGCAAATTTCCAAAAACGTAATTTTAAAATTTAAATGCCAAATATGGATTTTTTTAAAAATTTCATACATACAAAACCATGTACATGAAAACTGGTAAGAGGAGACATGTTTAATCATAACAGGAGGTCTCCGGGGCAGGCTTTTAGCTAGGGAAGCAGCTCAGTGGAAAATAATGAGGGGAAGACATCCATGGTTATAAAACAGGCACGGATTCTAATCTCAGTGCTCACATAGCCGGTTACAAGATGTTGAGAACGGATGATCTGCTTCAGCATCGAGTTTTGTCATGGAGTAAAATGGGACATCTGTTACAAAGGAAAACATCCGAAAAACTTCTCAGGATGAGTTTTCAATAGCTAGAGGTTATTTTTTTATGAATTTCCAGTGTTATTAGCATTATGCTTGTCATTGGACAAGATACAGAAAAGTTAGATGGTATGACTGGCCTCCAGAAATTATAGTCATAGCTAAAGTTTACCGACTGGGGATGTAATTCAGTGGCCCAGCGCTTGCCTCCATGCCGGAGGTCCTGGACTCAATGCTCAGCACTGCAATGAATAAGTAAATAAACAAAAATTTTTAAAAATTAAAACTTACTGAAACAGAATAGACTTCATTACCCAATTTTAGTTTTGTCAGGCGTTTTAAAACCTACCCATTTGATAAATATTTTCCCTATGGCAAATGTTTCCTTGAGGTCCTGGGAGCATCATTGAGCTGAAGTCCATAGCTAGAGTCTGAAACCACATAGCGAGAGTACAGCTTGTGTTTATTGAGCACTTAGCATGCTGGGTGCTGGCCAAGCGCTTTGCTCATGTGACCTAGCAGCCCACTGGAGCGTCTTCTTCTGTGGCCTTCATGCAGAACTTAGCGGACCTCTCAGCAATCTTTTCAGCTTCTCCAGAAGTTCTTGGGGATAGAGTGTTTAATTTACTTGTGATTTTTGCTTTTATTGTTTGTTTGTTTTATAACACTGAGTTAGTTTTGCTGTGAATGTCCATCTCTGAATTCTTCTCTCTTATATACTACATATATTCTATGCTCTTGTCATTAATGCTAGATTCCACTTGGGCCCTTGATTCTTCGGAGTATCAATGACACAAAATTAAATATATAAAGGATTTGTGATTGCAGTTACAGAGCTGAGCCAGGTATATTCCTCAGGGAAGAAGCTGACATTGTTTTACTTTATGCTGGGTATCTTTGGTATAGACACAGCATTCAGAGTCCACTGAGGATCTCTCATGACGGTTGTCCATCCTGTAATTGTGGCCGCCCTCTTGATAGGTATCTTCCCCCACTTCGCACCCACTCAGTCCATCTTCCCATACTGAGCTCTGCTAAAATTTGTTATTTTCTTTAATATCTCAGACTATCATATGAGTTCTCTCTGCTAATAGTGTCTTAAACTAAATCTTCTCTCTCCACACATAGCTCTGGGTTGAGAATTGCCTGTCCAGGTTGAGGCCAAAGAAACTCCTGGCAACAATATATCAATACCTGACAGCTGTCACAAGAAGATCTTTATCTTGATGACTCCTGTGTGTATGTATGCATGTGTGTATGTATGTGTGTGTATGTATGTATGTATGTGTCTGTGTATGTGTGTATGTGCATGTGTGTACATGTGTGTATGTATCTGCCTGTCTGTCTATGTATGTGTGTATGTATGAATGTACATGTATGGGGGGGGAGTCTTGGGGGGTAGAGGGAAGAACCACACTTACCAAAAATCTCAAAGATATTTGGAAATTTGGGGGTTGTACTTTCCAAGTTGTGGGCTCACAAATAAGAGAAGAGATTAATTAGCTAGAAAAAGAATTCAAAACCTAGGGAGCTGTCAGGAGATAGAAAGAAAATGATTTTCTTCCACCCCTTTATTCTTTATAACATATCAACAGCTTGCAAATTCCCTTTTTATTACGATGCAATCAAGGTGCATTGCTTTCTTGCAAGACAATTAGTTCTTATTTGTTTGAGTGTGTACCTTATTATTCAAAAGGAAATAGAAGAATTTCTCATACCAAATGTCTCCTACCTAATGCTAATCCATAATATTCAAGTTGGCAACAGAATGTTCAGTTTTATGATATGCTAAAAGTGGCCACAGACGAGAGCTTATCTGTGGCACTTGCGATGACGTTGAGAACAGTACAGTGTGTGTGTTGAGCATTCCTCATGTGGTAGATGGCTATACATCAGCTCAAGGCTCCCAGCAACTCTGTAGAGCAAGACCCGCTCCACTATTTTATCATTTCCATTTATATCTGTGGAGAAGAAAACAAGCTTCAAGAGTGCACTGGCATTCCCAAGAGCCGGAGAATAAGCAGCCCTATTGTGCCCATGGAAGGAAGGTCAGAAAATCCCCTAGCTGTTTCTTTGTTGTTTGGGTAGGACCCAAGTGGCCTAACTGAGGCTAGCCTAGTATCTAGGTGATTAACTACTGAACTGAACATACACTCTTACTTTATAATTAATAATTTTATTGTAATGTAATAAGGTTGGTAGAGAAGAAAAAAAGCGCTTGACTCCACTGCTGCAGTAATCAGAGAAGTCTGAAGAAATTTTCCTTAAAAAAGATTTAATTACTTTTTATCTGTGTATATGAGTGTTTACCTGCATGTATGTATGTATATCACATGAGTGCAGTGCCCAAGGAGGCCAGAAGAAGGCATCAGAATCCCAGGAACAGGAGTTACAGATGGTTGTGTGCCACAATGCGGCTGTTGATGCAAATCCTGGGCCCTGTGCAAGAACAGTAAATGCTCTCAACCACTGTCATCTCTCCATCCCCAATAGGTTTCCTAAGGGGTGAATAATTTAAAATTATAAATTAAGAAATCTGAGGGCTGGGTGGGTGGTGGCTAGTTTAGTAAATGATCAGGTCTGCAAGAATGAAGGGCTGAGTTCAAATCCCTCGCATCCACAGGAGAATGTGTGAGCCTCTAATCCCAGTGCTGGGAAAGGGAGATGTAGGGTTGTCTGGGTGTTTCTGGCTGTTCAGTCTAACAGAATCAGTGAGTGACAGGCTCAACACAAGTATTATCTCAAAACTAAGGTGAGGAGAGATTGGAAAAGATACCCGAAGCTCGCGTTTCTAAGGGCATGCACACATTTACAATTATGCAGCTTTACTTACATACCACACACACACACACATCATACATATCACACACACCACACATACACACACCACACACACATCACACACAAGACAGACACATCATACACAACACACGTACACACACATCACACACAAACCACAAACATCACACATACCACATGCACACACATACCACACACACACATCACACAACCACACAGACCCCCCCACTTTCAAAAAGAGAAGAAAAAGAATGGCATATAGAATATCAACTACCTTGCTCAAGGTCAAAGAGTGAGTGTCACACGATTTCCTTTGTCAGGAGAAGTTAAGTGCTCTAAGTACCTAATTTATTTTAATGTTAGGAGGTCTCTATAAATCTTTGTGTATTATTTAGATAAATAATTTGCCACTACAATTGTTTTTCAGTAATTTTGTTTGGCTATTTCAGTGTGTGTTTTCCATAATCTCTAATACTGAAATTCCCATCAATTCAGCCCTCCAGATTTTATTAGGTTCTGCATGCTCAGGAAATAACACTATCAAAGTAGAGTTATCTTCACACAAGCAGGACAATTATATTGATATATCATGTGCTGTATTTTAATTTCAAAATTATTGCCTCATTGTTTTCTCCTGGAGCCCAGTTTTATTTCTTTCTTCTTATCATTAAAGGTACAGTGACAGGCATTTCACCCTTTAGAAAAAAAGGAAAAGGAACAGAAAAGGTTTTCTTTTTTTAAAAAAATATAGCTAGAAAAATCTCCCACAGAGCGAATTCCCACAGTGTGATGGAGGATGTAAATTTAGCCCAGTGTGAGTCAAACAATCAAGTTAGGAATTTTAATTTAATGGTTTGTTCCTTTGAATTGTTAGCTGCTCCCCTCATTGTGTAAGCGTTGTTTGAATTGGAGAAAATTAAACTAAAATATGCTGAATTTACTCCAATCGGGTTACACTGGCAGTTCTCATTCATAGGCAAAACGATGGGAAGAGGGAAGTAACATAGATTGATACCCACGCAAAGAGGTTTATGGGATGCCACTTTAATAATGAGCATATCCTCCCTACATACCTTAGAATTTAAATATTTAGCTTTATGGGGCTGCATCATCTTAATAGATCGACTAGGCTTGGGGGATTATCTTCTTTACATTTTCACACAACCTGGGACAATCCTGTGTTTTGGGTAGGTGGAGGAGAAAGCTCAGTTCTACCCAAATCCAAGAGGTCTTTAGTCAGTTTGGCCTCATTCACTGGGCTGTGCAAAGAAGCGCTCAAGGAGGAGTAAAATAAAAGGCAAGACGGGCCAGCATAGGAACCAAGCATTTTTATAATTTCCTGAGTAGGCCAACGGGTCTAATAGGTCTAGATGATTATAGGATGCATGTTTAGAGCTATGATTGTAAGACTGGTTAACATAAAACACTCTTCCTGGAAAGTAAGAACACATACAAAATAAATAAAAGCCTATCAAGAGGGAAGTAAGTTGGCCATAAGCACTTTTCTGTGTTTATCCATGAGGAAGGAAAGGTTAATACTGTGAGCTGTTGGGCAGTGAAATGAGACTCTTACCTTGGAGAGACTTTGAAATAAGAGCAGGCAGGTGTATTACAACCACATGCATTGGTCAGTCTTGTCTCTGAGGCAGCATAGAGTGCCAGGAACCACACTGTCCTTCCACTTCACGGAGTCTGCTTGTGTGAGAATGCTCACTATGTACCGCACAACTGTCGCAACTCCCAATTCTCCTTCCTCAGACTCGACTTTACTGTTAGCTCCTGACATGGGTTTCTGTCCTTTCAAATGACGGTGATCCTGTCACATACGCAGTGGCATAGTCATTCTGAGCCGGAATGCTGAGAACACAGTGGCTCAGGACATTTCTGCTACCATTCTCAAGCACCTTGACAGCAGAATGGGACTCCCTCATACTACAGTAAAGATGGTCATGTGACATAAATCTGTCCAATCAGACACACACCTCAGATCCTGTTCCCATACAACTGATGATAACTAAAAGAAATGCTGGCCTAAGTAGCATATTCTTTCCTCCAGTCTTGTTCTTTCTGGTATGTGGATGGAGTGTTTCACGTAGACTGGCCATTTTGGTTCACCGGGAGGCAGACAGGCCATGCTGGTTCATAGGGTAGCTACCTGTGGATGATACAGCTTAGGGATGAACCTTTACAGCAGGACACCTGTGCTCTGAACAGACCCCTCCTGGCTGGGTGCAGGGACGGCGATGGTGGATGAATTGCCAAGATCAGACAGGTCTACCTGTGTCTTTTAGCATTTACAAGCAATATTGCTCATGGGCTGGCTCAAGCCATGACCGGTATCTCAGACTACTTCTTGTTGCCTGCAGGGCAAGATGTAAGGACTCTAAACTCCTTCTCCAGCACTGTGTCTGCCTGCACACCACCATGTCCCACTATGGAGAAAATAGACCAAACCTCTGAGATTGTAAGTCCTCTGGTTAAATGTTTTCCTTTATGAAAATTTGCCATGTTCATGGTGTCTCTTCACAGCAATAGAAACCCTAACTAAATCACTAGGGTACTCTTATCATAGAATTTAAACAGGACAGAATTTAGCTGGGTTTTTAGGGGAACTCATGGTGTTGGGAAAGGGAAACATGATGGAGGGAATAATAATTAATAATATTAATATTCAATAAAACTATAATGATTGATAAAAGATAATTAATCAATAATTATGTATTAATAAGCAAATAACTGATAAATAAAATAATGTTTAAATAAATAAATAATTAATGATCAATGATCCACAGAATAATTTTCAATTTGTAGCCAGTGTATTTAACCCCTTAAGTTTCCTATATAGAGAGAATTTCTGTTCTTTAAAAATCAACAGGTTTACTTGAAATTGATTCCTTTAAATGAACTGTGCTCTTATTTTCATGTAAATAATTAATAATAAATGTTTGGTATATGTGTATGATATGCACTCATATGTATGCAGGTGTGTATGAGAGTGCATGTACACATGTGTGAAGCGCAGAGGTAGACTTCAAGTGTCTTTGTGATTCTCCATTTTATTTTTTAATTCCTTTTTATTTTAAATTAAATATAGATGGATTTACATGGGGGGGATGTGCACCTGAATGCAAGTACCCAAAGAGGCCAGAGCATTCGATCCCCTGGAACGTGAGTTATAGGTAGTTGTGAGCTGCCCAGCATGGGTGCTGGGAACCCAGTTCCAGTACTCTGTAATAACAGTTCATGATCTGAACCACTGTGCTGTCGCTGGCTCCTTTATTTAGTTTTTGAGGCAGAGTCTTCTCGACTCTGGAGCTGGTCAGTTCAGCTATACTGGCAGGCCAGTGAGTCCCTGGGTTCTGCCTGTCTTAGCAAACCCAGCACTGGGGTTGCAGACATATGTCACCATCTTGACTTTTATGGGGGAGATGGCAATCTGCCACTGAGCCATCTCCACAGCCCTATTTATAACAAACTTTTCCTGACATTTGAGGGTTTTTTTGTGTGTGTGTTTTTTAAAGACAGGGTTTCTCTGTAGCTTTGGAACCTGTCCTGGAACTAGCTCTTGTAGCCCAGGCTGGCCTCGAACTCAGAGTGCCTCTGTGCCACCACTGCCTGGCCTGACATTTGAGTTTTATGACTGAACACTATTATTAAAAAAGCAATGAGTATATCTAGAACCCTAGGCTTTCTCTTTTTTTTTGCTTTGTCAACATTGTTCTAAGCCGTAGGGCATCACAACATTGTTAATAATCAATCTCATTTATTAGATTTGAATTTCAAAAATCTCAATAAACTCTGCTCTCACTCAATGTAACAACAGACATGGCTCATGGCTCAAAATTAGAGTTATAACTGCCTGTGTATTATAACAAAGGTGACCATCTCACATAAGCCTGCCCAATCCAGCACAGACATAAACCCCAGATTATGTTCCCATACAACTTATGATATATAACAGAAATGCTAGCCTAACTGGCAAATTCTTCCCTCTAGTCTTGTGCTTTTCTGGGATACGGATGAAGTGGTTCATGCAGCCTGGCCGTTTTGGTTCAGCACAGGGTAGATGGGCCATGCTGGTTCATAGGGTAGTTACCTGTGGATGATACAGCTTAGGTATGGCCTCCTACCAACAGCAAGAAAGAGCCTGGATGCTAAATGATACCAGGACACAACAGCTAGCCATGGACTTAACATCTCTAGAAGAGGAAAAGTCTCCAAAACTGTTTAAGCCATTGTTGGGTAGATGGTTCTATTACTTGTGACTGAACACATTCCACATTTCTTGATGGATATACCATGTGACCACTAAGAGTATTAGGTTCTGCAGGGTGTGTAAAATCTTCTTGGAATTCTAAAGTCCCATGTCCAGGATGGGGTGGGGGACAAACATAATTTTAACATTAGAGACAATCCTACTGAAGAAGCTCCATGGATACTGGTGATGACATCAGAAGCAGAGGATTCTGCTTGAAGAGCCCTAGGAAGTTTTCACGAACTGGGTCCAATAGGTGTTCTCTCCCTTCTATGCAGCGTTAGGACTTCTCAGACAAATGGAGACAGGAAATACACACAGGGCAGAGGAAGACCTAGGGCAAAGTTGGAAGGTTCTCAGCTTGAGAATTAGACATAAGGAAATGACTGTTTTAGAAACAGTTTGGTGGGAAGCACAGAGGTTCCAGAGGAGGTCTGAACTGGAGGTTTTCACGTAGTTTGCTGGTGACATGAGATGCTCAACTAAGTTTGCTGTGAACCCACGCCACATCTGGGTGTTTTATAAGTTAAACTACTTGTTCTGAGTTGTGATTGCTTCGCTCCCATGTAGCAAATCCAATCTGCAGAGAAAGCCACAATGAAGCCACGCCAATGGAAGGGAACTGAACACACTTTCTGTTCTTGGGAATTTGGCTTCCTCACCCACTTCCTGGTTTTTAACCTCACAGAAAGTTGTATATGAACTTGAGAATTGGAATAACCTGGAAAAATTTGTGATAACTGTTTCCTTTTTGGGCTTTTCTCATCCTTCTAGTTTGTGATAATCTAGGAATTTCTGGGATAGAGGGTGATGAGAACTGATAACAACTTGATTGACAGAGTTTGGAAGTGCGCCCACGTGGTTATGGATGACATTCAACTGCATGGAGTCACTTAGATGTTAGCCAGGCTGATTTAAATGTTACACAAGTGGGCAGGTATTGAGATGTCACTCTCTGGAGTCTGTGAATTCATTGTTAAATTATACACACGAACGTCTGCTGTTAGACTATTTTTGATGTAAAGTCTTCTTTGCTGTACCTATGTGCTCCTCAACCGATTTTCAGGCTTCCTATGGACATATCTAAGTCACATACATATCCAAATAATCCAGAAAGAAAGTTAAATTTCTGGACTCTAGGTATCGTGCAATGCATGGTTACACCTTGGGGACACCCCTGGAGACTCAAGACACCCCTGAAAACGTAAGACCATGTAGTTAAGCTGCAGCAACATTTTTCTTAAGACACTCAAAGTAATTCTAACAATACTTGAACTAAAGCTAAAGCTAAGTCATTTGCTAACTACTGAGTAGGGTGGGAACTTGCCCTTCCATTCCTCAGACACAAGGATTAGTGAAAGCCCTGTGGCTCTTACATCTTAAAAGACTACTTATGTCTTTAGGGAGCCTGAGTATTTCTCTCAGTGACATGAAGGTTGTTTTTCAGAAGATGGCTTCATGGAAGAACTTGTGTTTAGTAACCCCCATGACACCATCCTATTCAATATTGATATCTAGATAGTAATCTCACTCAAGTTTCTACTGTCTCATGAGCAAAACCTCTTTCCTTTAAGATGATGATTAAACTGGTAACTCCCCCTTCAGGAATTACTGATAATATTCCATCTATTGTATTTAGGACCCCATTTCAGCTGTAACATCAGCAAAAGAAAATGTTTTGCTTTGTTCGTTTATATGGCCTAGAAATCAAAAGCCCTACAAGCATTGTACTGGGAGGAAAGTATTCCTTCCCAGCAATCCGAGTGATGCCTGTTTCCTTGCCTCTTTGACTTCTGGAAGCTACCAGTGTTTCCTGACGTGTGGGTCCTTCTTCTATCTTTAAGGCCATCACGATCACATCTTGGATCTCTTTCTACTTCTGATATTCTTTGCCTTCCTGTTAAGGGCAGTATTTTGTTCTTAAGGTCTATAGCTTTTCATATATGTAATGTTCCCTCTGTCATTGATTGATAGCATATTCTCAGGAACCTCGGCCTAGGATGTGAACATATTCTGGGAGCCATCATTCAGTGACCACACACTGTGACCAATTCACCTTTATTACTTCACATATGGTACAAAATACTGTCTTTACCCCAGAAAAGCCGATCTGGACATAAGCACCTCCTCTGTCTGGCAGAAGTGAGACTTCAGGAGGATTGAATTAGTGGTGACATCAGCTCACAGTGCACAGCTTTAAGTTAGACATAGTGTGTCTAACCTAAAGTATGGGGTTTGAACTGGCTTACTGTAAAACCCCTAGCTTTTTGTTTTCTATAAATCAGTGATTTTTAAAAGCTTACTTTAACAGCAAAACCTTGGGCTAAATGAAACCCTACACATGGAACAGATATACCTCACTTCATCATCTAGGGGTCTGAAACAGGGTCATCACTCTTTTAATATTTCAATGAAAAGAATTCCAGGCTCCATTTTGCTGTCATGAAAATACCTGTGTTTTCCTTGGCTTCTCTCCCCATAACAAACCCACAAACATTGGTACTATGCCTAATATAAGCTTTATCAATGAAAAGAAATCCCAGAATAATCTCATGCATTTACCAGGAGCCAAGAACACGGCAGTGGTTGTTCCTATTGTTGCCCCAGGGGGTCACTCATGAAATTACATGCAGCACATGCTCCTGAGGTGAGCAGGGCTTCTCCTGCACTTCTCAGAACTTCTGGCAGCAGATGTTTAGACTCCGAGTACAGGGAGTAAAAGGAGACTTTCCCCAAAGTGTCAGTCTAGCTACCATTACTGACGACCATGCTCCTAAGACCCTACCGTGGTGTTGTTCTTTCTTGATGTATGCTACAGCTAGTTTCCCAAAGCAATGACACCCACTGTGTCTGGGGATCTGGCACATGAGAACATTTCTTGTCTCAGAAATAGATCCCGTCTAGAACAGTTGTCTTATACCATCCAAGCCTAGTCTATGAGACTAGAGAAAGGCCCCCCTTGGGTCCAAGGTTTACCCCGTTTGATGCTGCCGAATTAGTCATTTTTTCTAGAGCTATTAGAAATGGGTTGGGTGGCAGGTGGCCAGAGCATCAGGTACCCAGTGGCATGAGCAAAATAAAATGTTTCTTTCAGTGTTCTAGCTGATTGCTTCACCATGCATTCCTTAGTTCCTCAAAGTCAACATGTAAACCAAGAGGTCATATGAGCACAGAACCTAAAGACAGAAAGGAGTATCAGGCAAAGATAGGTAGATGATAGATATATGATGATAGACAGATAGATAGATACAGATGATAGATAGATATAAATGATAGATATAGATGATAGATAGATACAGATGATAGATATAAATGATAGATATAGATGATAGATAGATAGATAGATAGATAGATGATAGACAGATAGGCCGATAATGCTCATCACTGTACAGAGCATAGTCAGATGGCAATGCTTAACTTGCTAACATGGAAAGATGTTGATTCTAAGAAGATCCCTCAGTGTCCATTCCAAAGGAGATTCCCCAGCTTTTCTACTCACCCCAGTTTATGAAGCAGATGCCAGCAGATTTCTCTGCTTGCTCTAGAGTTTCCTACCTAAAGCCATGCTCATTCATCCTTCCAAACCATTGCTTAGAATCCTAGCCCAGGAGCAAGATGAAATCCCGGAACTGAAATTCCTTTAAGTGCTATAGCCCCTCACTCTGACTCTCTTTGTGCTCAACTTTCCCCTCCCCAGCTTATGTCTTTTATTTTATTTTTATTGAAAAATAGATTCTTCTCTCATACAATATATCCTGAC
>LOJH01018280.1:0-21834 GCA_001685095.1 Ellobius talpinus
AGGGGGAGGAAAATGGGAGGAGGGGAGGAGGTGGAAATTTTTAATAATAAAAAAGGGACACGAGAAAAGGATCCAGAGGTTGTTGAAAGTCCCTTTATCAATTGCTTTTCTCACTGCTGTGAAAAAAAAATAGTTGATAAAAGCAACTTGTGAAAGAAAGGGTTGATCTGGTTCACAGTTTGAGCAGAAGTAGTCCATCACAGCAGGGATGGTGGTGGGAGTGGGAGGGAGGTGGACACAGTGTGATTTCAGTCAGAAAGTAGGCGGATATGAGGTTAACGCTCTCCCGGCTTCCTCCTATCCATTCCTTCTGCACCCCAAAGCCATGGGACAGTGTCACCCACAGTCACAGTGGATTTTTTATCCTCAGTCAAGCCTTTCTCAGTAGACCCTCATAGATACACCAGTTGTCCTGCAGGACAGACACATGCCTAGGGCAGGAAGAGGACTGAGAAAAGTTGAGTGCTACAGTTGTTCAGACAAGAGATTCAGCAGCTTGACCTGATCAGTAGATAGGGAGACATAAATGAATTTAATAAACTTTGAGAAAATGATTGCCAAATATAGATACATGGAACGAAGGAGAAGGTTAGAGGGCAACAATAATGCTCAAGTTGGATTCAGTGGAAGCTTGGAGACATCATTTATTGAGTAAGGTGTTGGTTTGGATACGGTAAGTTCAGATATTGAGAAGCATCTAATTGGACATTCCAGTGGGTCCAAGGCCTTTTGGGTTCGAGTAGGTGGGTGTCCAGATAAGGTGTCAAATTTGGAGTGAAGAACAAGTGTCTGCTACTTCGTAGCATGGGAGGGAATAAACTTCTCTGTAGCAGAAGTTGAGGGGGCATTCAGGATGGCTGAGCCTACTCCCAAATCTGGAGGATTCTCCCAAACATTGGGACTCAGAAGGAATAAGCAAGGGACACAGACAAAGGGGCCACCGAGAACCAGGAGGTAATCAGATGTGTCAGCATTTCAGAACTGTGGCACGAAATGATGAGACATCTATGGCGTAGCATGCTGTTCCATGACAGAATGCTGTAGAGTAGCTTTTGCATTTAAGTGCTGCCAAAGAAGTGAGCGGAGGCAGCTAAAGGGACGGAGTAAGAAGGATGCCCTGATGCCTTCTGTGGGAAGGACAGCTGGGAAGATGAAAGAGGGAAAGTACCTGGAAGGGGAATCAGGCAGTGATGATCTCTCTGGTGCTTGCATGAATTTCACTTTAACACTGGGATGGACAGACTAAGCTTAATCATATGTCCACTGGGAAGAAAGTTAGCAAAAATCCTGCACAGTGGATTTGTCTCCCTTTGTGGGATGCAGCCTACACTATGAAGCCAACAAGCGAGCGGGATACAGAGGGAACATTCACACATGCAATTTGAAAAAATAGACTACAAGAAGTAATGTATAGAAATGGAGGAGGGCCTAGTGTTGCTATAGAAATGGGGTGGGCATGTTGCTTCTTGAAAACTGTCAGTGGTAAATTGCTTGACAGCTTCCAGGTTTTTAGCCAATTGTGCAGCATGGAAAAATGTCAACAGGGGACTTTGTCAGGCTGAGCTTCCATCAGGATGTGTCGGAGAGAGGAAGGTAGTGGAGAACATGTTTTTATATAAAATTTGGCTGTGGAATGATAAACCAGCTCAGCAGACAAAGGCACTTGTCACCAAGCCTGAGGACCTGAGTTCAATCCCCAGGACATGCATCATGGAAGGAGAGAATAACCTTCTCAAGGTGTTTTTGATGTCAACATTTGCACTGTGGCCTGCGTGCTCATACAAATACACCCACAATAAACAAATGTAATTAAAAAGAATTGGGGATAGGCAGGCATTCAGTCTATCCATAAAACTTCTAAAGAAGGGAGTCAAGGCTTGGGATCATTGATAAACAAGCTGGAATGAGGGAAAACGCTCAAGGAGATGCTCGCATCTATGTGATGACTCTGGTCACAAATACTTTCAATAGAGGAAAGCTTTTCATGCCACATTTGCTGTCTTAACCTCTTGGGGACAAAGGCCTCTGTTCGGCTTTCTAGTTAAATCTGCTGTAACATTTCCAAATGTTGAAAAGTGCTCTTTCTACACACATGGGTTTGGTGTGAGATTTGTCAGTGAGGTGTGTGGGTGTATTCTTTTCTAATCCTTCTTCATGGCTAGCTGCACTGTGAAAAATTGATTCCCCAATTTGCCAGGCAAATGGCTGGGGCTACAACCCCCCTCCACCTTGAGATAATTAGGTTTAATCACCAATTTTACAATAAATCATGGTTCTGTGAACTTGAGCTAGTCCCAAAGAGTAAAGTTTTGCATGGTAAAATATGCAACATGGTCAGATACATATTTGTGCATGGATATAAATATTTTATATATGTATGTATATTATTTAAATTTGTAAGTATGCATATGTGTATGTTCTTCAAAAGGTATTTATGAAATATTCAAAGATTATGGCAACTATGACCTTAGAGGAAGGGGAAAAGATGAACCTCTCAGGGGACCTATGCGCTAGAAGCTGTGTGCTTTGTAGACTTAATCTTTTTATCCTAGGTAGATAGACACAGGATTCCAGCACATTACATGGAAATTTTCTTGCTTTTTTTTCTTCTTATTTGCGTGTTTTGAAGCAGAGTATAGCTATATAGCTTAGGCTAGCCTCATACTTACAATGTAACCTGGACTGGCCTTGAACACATTATTCTTCTGTCTTAGCTTCCCAAGCCTTGTGCTTCACATTCCTGTGAATGTGTCATTACAGTGTGTGTTCCTTATTCTCGTTGTCACTGGGCAAAAACACGTATATTCAATGTATTTGGGGGAATAAAGTGTGAAAAACATTTTGTTATTCCAAATCAAAATGAAGGAAAGTGTAAGGTAAGACGTACCCTACTCAGTAGTCTCTTTTACCTGTGTGAGTGCTGGTGTCATCAAGCCCAACACAGGCAGAGGGTATGTGGGCCTGGGGCTTGTCCTCACTGTACGCTTTCAGAATGTACTTCTCCCAGACACCTTTAGCCACAGCGGGTTCATCCCAGGCCACCTCAAAACTATGTCCATTTATGCTCTGGGCTCTTGAGGGAGTTGGCACACTCTGTAGAGCTAGGAAAGAAGAAAGAAGAAAGGGAGAGCTAGCGCTGGGCTGAGGAGATGACGGTTTCTATTCTTCACTTTTAATGGCAGGCGTAAATCAGGCTCGACCATTAGCATAAATACAATTTATTAGAGTTGTAACTTTTCAGCATTGATTTAATATGACTGCACATCTTGTGCCATTCAGTTTAAGCTATATTTCACAACCATCAAAACTCCATCGACATAACGTTCTTTGAAGTTGAGAGCAGGTTTTCTGAAAACATTGAATGTACCCGACGTGTATAAGTGACACTCATCAGGAAGGAGGCACTTGGTAGGCAGATAACAAGGTGAAGCAATATAATGGTGTACCACTTTGAAGAAAGGTAATTAGGCTCTTATTACACACGGTTGAGCTGACACTTTTACACCTTCCGTGTAGGTAAGAAAAGGGGAAAAATCACACACGTCATTGTGTATGATACTTGAATGGCTGTTTCCAAATCCAATGCTTTTTTAAATGGTGTTCAAAAAACACAGCTCCAGCAGGTATGATATATAGGGCACACTTTTAATTGCATTTGGGGTGTTAAGGGAGTTAGTGCCTGGACGGTTTTCAAAATCAGTTTTAGGGACAGTCTCTTCAGTCTCTCTCAGAACAAAATGTGAACACTTAGAGGAAGTACAAAAGACCTCGCAAGCTGAGTCCCAATATCAAAAATCCGTAACCTTAACTATTTATTAGATATTTACACAGCTCTTATCAGTAACAACTTCATCACAGCTGACTGCACTGGGGACACAAAGAAAGAGCCCAAGAAACTGTGTGGCAGGATGATGGATGAGAGTCTGCTCTAACTGCGCCTGGGCTTCTGAGCCCCATCAATGGATGGCAAAGACAGCGGAAGACAGCAGGGTTTCCCACATCAAATTGTCCTCCTCCCTGACTTTGCTGTTCAGACCAATGCAGCAGGACAGCTTGAAGGGAAACAAAGTGAACATTAAGGATGAGAGGAGACACAGAGAATAGAACTCTCTGTGCACTTAAGACACTACAGGCATCTACAGAAAACAGGACACAGAACCAAGTTGCCAGGAAAGGGACAAGTGGAGAGATGCTGATTTTATTAGCTCTGCAATGTGGTGCAGGGCAAAGCTGGCACTGTCTACCAGATGGTCTTCTCATAAGGGACAAAGCAAAACCAACTCAAAAATAATTAAGTAGTGCAATTATTTTCTGGCCCTCGGGAGCTGCGTGGTGTTGCGGTCAGATTGCAAATGTGAATTGATGACCTAGGATGTAGTGGTCAGATCATGGCTGTTCCTTCAGAGCTCCATTGTGGGTCAAGCTGGAGAGTAAGCTAAGTACATGCTTTCTAGACACACACTAAATTGTCTAAAAGCAGGCTTTTAGAGCATATTTGCTAAGAACATGGTGGATTATTAAACAGAGATAGAAACATGCCAGTTATCAATAGCTATTTTCTTCTGAGCTTCCTGCCTATTTTGAGGTTGAGGGGGGTTTTTAGGGAGTGTTCACCTCCATCTTGTCTATAAGTAGATAATTACTTAAGTCATCTTAGGACATTCTCCCATCATCTTCCCTGGAAAATCTGTAGGCAGCAAGCCTTGAAAGTTATTGTTAGCGATATATCTCAGTACTTCACATCCTTAAAATGAAGGTCCCTTTAAGGGTACCTTGGATAGTAACAATTATTGAGAAATATAAAATAACATCATGGTGTAAAGCATGTTTTGACCAACTGTTACCGGCTGGAGAAACTGTTTTCAGGGACAACAGCCAGCATTAATGTGCTAGACTCCCTGACACATATTAGTCTGCTTTGATGGAATACTACTGTCTACCAAACTCTTCGCGATCAATAGCTCCCAGCCATGCTTCCCTAGGGAAGACTGTGCCGTCACAGCCATGAGTACAAAACACCTGTTGCTCAGCTGTCTGAGATCTGCTCTAACATATCACCTCGTTGCTTCTCTCCTGAGGTGAAACCACTAGACTAACATGAAACTTCTTGCCCTTGAGGCTCATCTTAAGATGCCATTGCTTGCCCCCATGACAAATGTCTTCTAGGACATGACAAACAGATATACCTGATTCTAACCAAGCAGGAATTTTGAAAGCACTGTCTGTGAGGCTCAAGATGATACCCAATGGTACCCTTTTGGGATACAGACAACTGGCAGAGGTTTCTCACTGTGAAACAGTATTGTGGCACCTATTAAATTCCTAAGTACCTCACTTTCCTTTCTCTGCACCTAAAGGGGAAAGAAAAAAGCTTTAGCAGGCATGTAGTTAACTCTTACAAACTCAAATGCAGTGGTATACTGTGTTTTTCCACAGCCATTTTCAAACCCAAATGGTGTTGCTTCATGACATAGTGTTTATGGGCACATGCAAATGCATATATGTGTGCACAGTTACCTTTGAAAATCAGCAGATGTTACCTGTGCCTATTGTTTGTCCCTGACTCCAATTGCTCGACACAGAACCTCCTTCATGGGAGGTTATGAGCCTATACAGGTATTCTTAAAGGGAAATAAGTAGAAAGTTGAAAACCAGCTTCCTACAGACTCACAGTAGGCTGCCAGCAAGAGAAGAGAAAGCAAATGGCAGACCTGCAGCCTTTCATTTAGAGACCTCCACATTACCTGTAAAGGGCTGGAGCCTGCTCTCGTAAATCCTCTCCCGGCTTCCCCAATAAACCAGGATGGAGTCATTTCCCCCACAGTTAACAGCACTGTCACTTGACGGGCATCCGTCCTGATTCACTGTGACAGCACGGCTGGACACAGATGCCAAGTTAACGACAGCACCCGTGCAAATGCAACTGCCTTCATGCAACCATGGAACCTGAGCAAACAGAAAGGGATTCGTGTCACGGGAAGGGCTTGGGTCATTAATGACCAACTGTTTTTGTACTCTGTCGCTCTTCCTCTTGGGAGAGGGTTTCGTTAGGGACAAGGATTAAACTTTCAAGCCTTGTTTGAGAAATCTTTATGGCTCTTATCATCCGACTTAACAGTTGCAGAGACATATTTATAGAAATCATTTTGAAGAGCTGCATATACATAGATAATTATGATCCTGCCTTGACACTTACACAGAATGTCCTCTGCCTATGTCGGCCTACAGTTTCTAAGTTTCTTCAGCCATAAAATAAAATTTAAACATTCACCACAGGCTACAGAGGAGTCTCCATGTATTCAGTCAGCACTGGAAAATTGCTAGTATGAGTCAGTAGTGAGCCTTGGATTTGTATGGTTCGGGAACAAGATAGAGTGTGAAGAATCCCCAGACACAGACATGAGCTATATGATTATTATTTTACACATATGGAATGTGGTCCTGCTAAACCCCCAGAAAAGGGCTAGGGTACTACATTCTGCCATTTTTCTGGGCCCCGTCATCTTGACTATACACCCTGAATGTGCACTGGGTTCACACTCATACTGGCAAAGTCTGCCAGTCAGTGGCAGCCACACTCACCCCATTAACGTCACAGAATGTATGTTCTATAGGCTGAGCTTGAAACACTGACTGCCACTGCCAGAGCATGTGAGCAAAAGCATTTCTAGATTTCATTGTGTGTTTACTAGAGAACAAACATAGACAGGCATCGGTCAACCAAGCGATGGCAGTTTCTTTGAAAATGTATGGACAGACAGAGGGAGTTCAGTTGCATGAAGTCTAGCAAGACAATGCCCAGAAATATGCACCAGATTAGGATGATTGAGGCTGAGCCTGGATTGCAGTAGGATCCCCCCTACAGACATTCACCTTCTTTCTGTACCATGCACTGTCAGATTTGCAAGGTCTGGATACACTATGAGCGGTCCTAAAGATTAAAATAGCCAAACTGCTCTCTTCAGTGCTTAGCTGATTTCTTATTATTTTTTTTCTATCATGTTAAGCTACAGACTACTTCATTTTAAGCACCTTTGGCTATTATTCCAATTCCTTCAGGCCTGACTAATCAATACTGCCAGTCTAGCTTTAATACAATGTAGACAATTCAGTTGGTTGGGCTGAACTGGAAGCAGTGAGGCTCAGTATACAATGCATTTGCTGGAAAATTCAGAACCAAAGTGTTCTGTTATCAACAGCAGTCACTTTTCTGATGGTACCTAAGAGGATCAGCTCACCTCTCTGCACCCAATCTTCCCTACCCATTAAAGGAGGGCAAAGGAAAGGCCACTTTTACGGTGTCTATGCTGCTCTGAGAATTCCACACTATTCTGGGGCTCCTGGTTGTTAAAGCCGAGCTCTAGAGGTAGAATGAGGATGTGTCTGCATGGCTGCTGGTTCACAATGCCACCGAAAGGTCCACGTGAAATGGTCCACTCAAAGGTCACAAAGCCTCTGTGTTGGGGTGTTCAGACCAGTTAAATTCTTGCTTTGCAGTTCTGAGAACCGGAGTTCTAGCCTTGGAAACCAATTATGAATGTCATGTATTATTGGAACTTGATGGTGAGACCCCACTGCTGAAGAGACCACAGACTTGGATCACAGTCCTTGCTCCCGAGTTTTCATAGTGCTGAAAGGTGAGATGTAGGTTTGCAGTGGAGAAAAGTCATCCACCATCTCTCCAAGCTGTGAACTTTGCAAGCTATAATAATGACAGACCTAGCAAGACATGCTGATGGCTACGAAAGGGGCATGATTGTTAGGGGAACAGCCAATTGTTTTGTTATTGGATTTAAGACCAGTTACAGAGGAGGAAATGCATGCCTGGTATTATAAGCCTGGCCCAGAATCCATGGCTAGGAAGAACACAGGCCCTAAGTGTGAATCTACTACTACTATTTTGCTGAAATATATGTAGCATCCAATTTTCTTTTAAATTTATGATTCTGCCCATATATTAATCCAGCTCCTATATCTCAGCAGAGAAACTTCTTTGTGTGGTGATTAATGTTGAAGTTCACAACTGGTCAAAGCACAAAGGAAAAAATGGCTATGGAAGGCTTAGCCATAAGTGGGACCTTCATATCACACCCTTTACCCATGGGTCAGGGAGCATCATGGAAGGAGGGGTGGAAAGACTGTAAGGGTGAGAGGTCAGGGAGGACCACAGCAAAATGTATTATGAACAGGAGAGCACAGGACTGACTTATGCATGAACTCTAATAGATGTGTTTACCTGCAAAAGACCTGTACAAGGTCAAGCTGGTCCACACTCTAACAAGGAGCAAGGCTCCCATGCCTCCACCTCTAGCTGAGCAGCTGTTGACAACTGATGGCCAAGACATGGAAAATCATTTTCCTTTTGGGGAATAGTACCTGCTTGGTAGACTGTTCTCCAGTAAATAGACCCTCATCCATCTCTGTATAGGCTGCACAAATTAGACTTAGTGAATTATTAAAATAAAATAAAAGATGGCAAAAGACTGCAAGGTGGAGAATGGATTCCCAGGTGCTAGAGGACAGGAGTTGGTGTCAAAATGACTAAAATACTTTGGGTCCATGTATGACTTTTATAAAGATTGAATACAAATGTTATATTGCAGTTGTTTGAATGCTGGACATTTCCGTTAGTGTTTGTAACCCCAATTTTGTGGAGGTGGAGACAGCAAATCCCTGGTGTTTTCTGGTCAGCCAATCTTGCCAAGCAGAGAGACCCAGGAAAGCAAGAGCTCTGACCCCAAAATAAGTGAATAAACAAATAGATTGGTATAGTACCCAAGGAAAAAAAGCAAGTTGACATCTGGCCACCATATGCAAAGGCATATACAATATACATTCACATGCAGACACAATGTGTACCTGGACATACATGTGCACACACAAACATGTATACACATTGAACCTGGTTATAAGTGAAAGTGGCAAGTTCATTGCGTTTCACTAAAATTTTCACAAGTTGTTAAAAATCTAGTAACTTGGAAATCATTTCAATTGTAGATTTTTAAAGTCTGGGAAGGCCACAGATATGGTAACTGCCGGCCATTTGGCACATCAAGGGAGTCTAGAGAGACATGAAGGAGGTTTCACAGGCATCAGCTGCTGAAGCCAAAGCCTCTGGGGCTCCAGCCTGCAGGTGGTGCTGATGAGTTCAGCTGTGGGGTCGCCTCCGTCGTTTCCTTCAGGTGGAATGACTCCCGGAAAGGTTGACACCATGATCTCAACTCTGTGTCACCAAACACTCCCAAAGCTATTTTTAAACTCGGATGAATGTGACGATAAAAAGCCTAAAAAGGGATTGCTTTCGGCAGGGCTGGAGCCTCTTTCTGCCTTTGTACAAAACAACAAAGTTCCCTTGACCC
Organism: Ellobius talpinus; assembly: GCA_001685095.1. Taxonomy (NCBI): domain Eukaryota; kingdom Metazoa; phylum Chordata; class Mammalia; order Rodentia; family Cricetidae; genus Ellobius; species Ellobius talpinus. The sequence goes on from LOJH01018280.1 coordinate 9,360, forward strand.
TTCTTCCGCTTGACCCTCTGAATATCTAGAAGGTGGCCCAAGTGTCTATGTGGGAGGAAAGCAGCAGCGGGGTGTGTGAGGTGACAGGCATGCAGGGTGGGTTTGCCCAGTTCCTGTCTCCCAGCAGTTTTAGACGGAGCACACACACCATGGCATTGTGCACCTTGGGCCAGTTCTAGCTGGCCTGGATGTGAGTGTTCGTCCTAAGTGATAATTCCAAGAAGACAAACTCCCACAGTCCTCCGAGAGGTGGTACAATTTTACCAAACAAAGAACTTGCCCAAGAACTTGCAAAACAAAGAGGAAACTTGATTTTGTATTTTATTCAAAGGACAATTACATTAATGACCAGGGAAAAAAGTAGCATGAATACCATCCCAAAATAGAGCCTGGGAGACAGACGGTGGAATTAGGGAGCCCAGAAAAGGATGGAGGCAAAAGGGTTAGGGTGATTGAGAGGCACAAAAGGGCTACATTGAGCAAATGTAATTCATTTTAATTACACTGGCTGCCTGTAGGCTGTGCCTCTATGTGGTGAATATCCTCTCAGGTGAGTATATATCCAGGTAAAATAGACCTGCGTGTCTCAAAGTACCTGAATCAGAAACTTAAGGCATGGGTGTGTGTGGGGGTCTTAGAACCTGAATTTTTAACACCATTTCACCCCATTTCAGGGTACCTGGAAAGATGCTGCTGATGGTGATGATGATGATGATGATGATGATGATGATGATGATGATGATGATGATGATGATGATGATGATGATGATGATGATGATGATGATGATGAAGAAGAAAGCTAATTTAAATTTCTTACTATGGTCCAGCATACTACGCTTCAATTATTTATCAGTATTGCAAAACTGGTGACATGGATAAAAGCCATGCACCAAAAAATTATTCTACGTATAAACGAACTATCCATCACCGTCGTAGACTTATAGCTTGTGTAGGTAAAATTGTTCCTTTGGGTCTGTGTGGATGCTTTAAATTTCAGTATCAGCTCATCATTCCATTTATTCATGTCTCCAAGACCATCAATAGTAATAGGGTTAGGTGTACTTCTAAAGCCTAAGCCTGGATAAGTGAGTTGTTTTACCAAACACTGCCCACTCCATTGTAAACAAGATGGAATATTCTCACTCACGGAGGAGTGCCAGATTCTTTCTAATACCGGAACGCCTGGAAACCTAGAGAAGATCCTGCAAGAATGTAATATTTTTAGCAGCTGCTACATCTTAAGTGCCTTGAAAATGTCATTACTGTCTCAGACCCTGGTTATTCATTAACTCCTTGCTGCGCCTCCACTGAAAGTCTCCATAGAGCGCTCCATATATTTTCTATTCAAAAGCATTTAAATCTTTATGTACTTACCAAATAGGCAAAGACTGTTTCGTGGAAATTTTAACCATTCATGGTGCATAGATTTAAAAAGGTGCAGAGACCATGCTCTATACGAGAGCATGCTTGGCCACAGGCTGGAAGTCTCTGGCTTTCCCTACGCCACAGAGGTGGAGCAATGGTAGACACCAATGAAAAGAACATTGCACTACGGTGAGAGACCCAACTGTAGCACCCTGTTGCCCACCACGGACTTACTCTCTTGTATCTACCTTCTAGTCATGTGATCCCTGGCAAATGATGCTCCTCCCTATTGCTCACCTTCCTCATCCATCAAGCTAAGTGGGTTGTGTATCACCATGCCTCCATCATAGGCTCCTTGTGAAGAACTCACGGTATCTCATGCGAAGTACGCAAGATGTACTGCACACAGGTATTTTTAGCACCTCTCTCTCTCTCTCAATCAGGGGTCTCACCATATAGCCCAGAGGGTACCAAAATTGTCATCCTCCTGCCTCAGCCTCTCCAATGCCAACATGATCAGCTGCCTTTTAGTGTGTTTTTTCTAGTTAAATACAAACAATCATGAGTTTTTTTTCTGGGCTATGTGTTTAACTTCTTTCCTTTTTCTGATGGTTACTGATAATCAAAACTCTCTAATTTTTTACAAATATATTTGAAATTCAACCAAACTCGTTGTTTCATGTTATTTTTTTCTGCCTAAAAATTGTACTGAAAAGACATGGAGATAGTGAGCTCAGAGGTTTAAAAAGACTAAATCGCAGTATTTTCCTGATTGTTCACACACCTATACAAACTTCTATTTCACTTTCACAAAGAGATAATGATCAATAGTCAAAAATCCCCAAACCACGTGCGTTTTCAAAGAAAATATGCGTGTAACACATATAAAATTGATGTATGTGTGTGACAATTGTATTTGCTGAAGACATGTAGGAATAAAATATGTTGAATCTAAGTAACACTCTTGGGAACAACACAGAAAACTGTCTGGGGCTACCTGGGAGGTTAAGAGCCCTGGCTGCTCTTGCAGAGGACCTGGGTTCAATTCCCAGTTCAATTCCCAGCATCTGCATGGCATCTCTCAACCCACTGTAACTCCAGTTCCAAGGGATTTGATGCCCCCTTCTGGCTTCTAGGGAACTGCATCATGTGATATACATTTCATTCAGGAGAGCTACAAACATAAAAAAATAAATAACAGCTCTTTAAAACACATCTTTTTAAAAATCTGTTTAAGAGATGTCAGATGTCCAGTGTTTGTTTGTTTTTTTGTTTTGTTTTGTTTTTGTTTGTTTGTTTTTTTAGCTTAAAGGTCTCAAAGAAAAGGGAGGGAGGGCTAGAAAGTATACTTTTAATACATGTCTGCTGCCATATTTGAACTTGTAGCACCACTGAAGCCTGCTGGGACAGGACCATGTCCAATGGTGGGTGCCTTATGTGGGGATCTTACTTTGCTCCAGAGTCAAAGGGCTGTAGGAGTCCTGCAGCTCCTGTGGGATCCCACCCACATAGACAGGTGAATCCACCAGCAGAGTCTGGGCTCCAGCCGGCAAGGCTCGCTCCAGGAGCTCATTCATACCAACTGACACCACAGACATTCATACCATTCATACCAACTGACACCTTTCTGCTAAGGACTGTATTCCAGTTCCCATTACAATAGGCCGGTCCCCACCAGGGATCCACTTGTGTAAAGATAAGACTGGATTTTAATGGGAACCTCAGCAGCCTGCTCCTCAGCTCCATCTGTATATCATTTCAAAAAAACCACATCAAAAAGCAGCAGCAAGGCAGCTTAGAGAAGAGCAGAAGGTCGGTTTCCCGAGGAAAAGCACAGCGCTCCCCTGAAGGCACTCAATAAGCCCTTCTACTTTGTCCTACGCAGGACTGAAGTAATGGATAATGAAATAGTTTGCAAGCTTACAATTGGCATGAAGGATGTGGTATTGAGACAAACAAATTCACACCCAGTAATGATTATTCTACACAGTATGCTATTGTCGAGGCAGCAGCGTTTTGTCTAACGTAGTTAACAGATTAAATCCTACTCTAAATGACTGGTGAACTGGAGAGGAGAGCACTATGAACTATGACTCCATCTTGGAGTTCTTAGAAAATGAGAAAATACGACTGCATGTATCAATTTAATTTGGGGGAAAAATTTGACAAGACAATAAGAAAATGAAATGTCAAGCTTGATGAAGCTTGTTTTAAATGGTTAGTGAACTCAATTTCAAATTTGTAAGATATATTTGGATTCAATGTTTCAGTTTTATTCTGAGTCTCTAGCATAATTGCCTCTGTGTGTATTCTTTTAGATTAATGCACCATTTTCTAATGTCAGCATATTTTACCCAAATTTTCAGTGTGAAGGAAAAATATTCATATGTTTTCCCTCAAAATGCTACATGATAATTATTTTACCTACCATTTTTTTAAAAAATTTTGTTTTAGGTGTGAAATCAGCTGCTGTACTTGTTGAAAGTTTGATCTCAGCATGTTAAATAAACAAATCTTGCTGGGAGAAGAATATGTCTCCTATGTAGACATCCTTATTCTGCATCCCCAGCAAGCAAACATTGCCCTTCATTCAGTTAGCATGAAGACCAACAGTTCCCTAAAATCCCACAGATGGCAAAGGAGCATTCTGGAGGCACGCCTGTAGCCAAGACAGTGATGGAATACCACATGAACAGTGGACATATGAGCCACTCACTTCCCAAGAGTCAAGGAAGATTTAGAGGAGTGGGGTAATGGTTCCATTGATAAACCACTTGCAACACAAAGGGTAAGGCCCAGATTTGGGATCCCCGACCAGGCAGCACACAGTCCCATCACTGGGGAGGAAAAGACTGAGGCCCTCTGGAGCAAACTGGATATTTGGACTGACTGAACTGATAAGCTTTGGAGTGAGAAGGAGATCCTGTCTCAATAAATACAGTGGGGAGTCAATCTAGAAAGAAATTTGACATCAAACTTGTATACCATATGCACACATACATGTGTGTACTCATACAAGTACACCCACATACATGTTCACACCCACACATGTAAGTACACCCATACATTCACACATAGGTGAATAACACACACACACACACACACACACCACGATTTAGAGTAATGTAAAGTGCATGGTTCCTTTCAAGCAGGGGGGTAGATATGTGCAAGACAGGGCACATCACGTTTAAAGAAAGGTTACAATTCAGGTGAGACGCAGGAATGGGAGGCAGAGAGAGCATTGCTCAGTCTATAGACATAGATTTTGGATGATTTGGAATGACATGGGAAAGTTCATCTTTCCTTTGTCTGATACCAAAGGTTACAGTTTGTACTGACTCATTTTATAACAAGTTCATCTTCTTGGGCAAAGGAAGCATCCATTAGAAACTGGGATCAGTAAAACATTGAAGCCACTACAATCAGCACAATAATAATGGCGATCAGGGAGTCTCTAAGAAGTATTTCCTAGAGCAATGCATGAGAGCACGGTGGCCAGTACTGAATGCACTAGGTACCAGTAGGTGAAGTATCCGCACCAGTAAAAGGCCATGTGCTGCTTGACTATACCCAGAAGCTGGCTAGGGAAGCAGGGTTGCCCCACCCATTTCTGATGCAAGCATGCTTGTCTCAAAGTGTCATCAGAACTCTTGTCTGAGGACAGGTTGGGCTGTTCAACTCTGTGACAAGGAGGGAAAAAAGACTGAAGCAGGTCAGGAGTGAAATCAGTGTGTCCTTCAGCAGCAAAAGGTGAACTATTCCCTGTAGAGGCTACTCTTGCTCAGCCCGTAATAGAAAGGCACCTACCGTGGGAAGGAGAGGCCAGAAGTTGAGTATGGGAAGCTTATCCATGCAGAAAAGGCTTAATTGGGAACTCTAGATGACTGCCTCAACTTCCCCACTCAGTCTCTGCAGGCTGGCCTGAGTACCAGCTTTGATAAGTTTACCTTCATACTGTTCTTTGCTCTTTAACTTGAAGTCTTGCCCCAGGGACATCCTGCTCTGAGCAGGCCTCACTGGAACTCTAGTTGAAGACCTAAATGGGACTTTGTCAGGTGCTTTCTGTCAGGAGTTTAAGCCACCCAATTTGATGATGTTACTCTCTCTGTCTATCTGTTTGTCTTTATGATACTTGCTATTCATCCTTTTACTTGCTATCTCCTTAATAAACTCCCTCATTTGAAACCCAAAGCATACCTATGGCAGTTCATCCAGCAGACTGTATAGAACAGTGCGTGAAACACCAAGGACCTGTTACTATTGATGAGATTGCACCGAATCACCTGGGAGACGAGCAGTCAGCGCTGTGTGTGCAGGTGGAAGCATTTCCAGGACTGATCATGAGTGCTCTGACCTTGTCCATGGTTTAACCCACTGGGTTAAAAGTCTGAACTGAGAGGCTGGAGAGAGGGCTTAAAGGTTCAGAGCATCTGTTGCTCTTGCAGAAGACCTGGGTTCAATTCCCAGCACCTACATGGTGGCTAAGAAACATCATTTACTTCAGTTCCTGGGTATATTTTTTACCTCTTCTTGGCTCTGGGTGCCTGCATACATGTGGTGCACAGACGTACATGCAGGCAAAGCATCTGTGGTGCATAGACATGCATGCAGGCAAAGTACATGAAATAAACAGAAAAATAAAATATAACACATGCACATAAATAAAAACAACTTGAAAAACCAGAGCAGACTATGGGCTAGTTTTAGGATGTGCGTTGTTGGGAGTGTGTTTCTGAAAGGCACCTGTTTCCCATCCCTGTTTTCCCTCTGTCAAAATCCCAACACTCCCCTATGCTTCATGTAGCAGAAGCTTCTGGAGCCTGCTCCTATCATCACTGATTTTCCTGAAAATGCCAAGGACTAGAGAGTTAAATATCTGAACACATCAGCTAAAATAGGTCCTTTCCTTTGGATCCTGTCAGGTGTTTGATCAACTGACACAAACACATAGGCTGTGACATCTCTGATCCTTTTGGTGTGACCAAGGGGAGAAGGTTCACCCTTATCACCACAAAAACAGCAAATGCAAAAGCAGGCTTGCCAGAAGGGGCTCACATTGTCGATGACAGTGAGTTCAAAACATTCAGAGAACACCAGGAGAAATGTTCTGGAAGAGGTGACAAATGAACACATGTGGATTTGGGATGGGACAGTGAAGCATAGAAAGAATTCATAGCTGTTGTGACAGCTCCCCAGTGCTACACTCAGTTAGCAATAGCATCTGATTGAACGACTACAGTAAATACAAAACTGTTATATAGTCTCATTGCCCTTAGGGAAACAGCTCACACCAATCTTATTCACCATAGCAGAGACGTGGAAATAACCAATGTGCTATTGGTGAGAGTCATAGTATGCAGCCCTGCAAAATAGAACACCTCCTTGGAAAATGCAAAACAACTACACTACTGTGAATAAATACAAATTTCTTAGAATATATTACATATTAATTTCATAAGTCCCCAAGTTTGTAGCACTCATTCACATATGTTAGTCAAACTATAAAAGGCAAACCAATAAAAAACACAAAATTATCATTACATATTGATTCTGGTTAGAGTTGGGGAAATCGAATAGAAGCCATAAAAGGATGATAATTGAGTCCTCAGATGTAGTGGTGCTCATTAGCATTCATCATATTGTGCTTTATCAGACCCTGAATGAAATACATACAGTACATTTTGAATCTATATCAAAAGATAATGAAGAGGTATTTTTCATGTATCAAGAAACTAAACTGGATTTTCTTAATTCTTAACATCTGCTCTGTTTTGTTCAATTCACAACGCTTATAGTACTAATTGTCAGTTTAACAAATTGTCTTAACCCTATAAGACACTTCACAGACCTATAAAAAGAAAGACTACTTGAGGAGAAAATGAAAATAAAAGTGAATTTTACAAATCCAATTGTGTCTAGTACTAACATGCAATTTATCTCTTTCAAGCTGGGCCTGATAATTTAAAAACAAATTTAATTAAATTCATTAATGTACAGCAAGAAAATCTGGTTCCTCTTTGTTGTGAATGAAAAGGAGCAATCCATTTAGTGGGTTGGTTTGAAACTTCAGGGGAATCTCAAAGCCCTTTCCAGCATGAAATGTATCTGATGGAAGCTCCAGGAATCCTTCAGGACAAGAGCATATGCTCGCTCCCATCTACATACTGCAGGCACTGTAAGAGTGTGGTGAGCATCTGGGAATAGTACCAACTTTGTTTAGAAATCCCACAAGAGAGTAGACAGATCAGGGTTATGACATCCCTTCTGTTGTCTGGTGGAGGCTGTGGAATGAACATCATATCCCTTTGAAGAGGAAACAGATTGCTTCCTCGACCACACTAACAAAAACTCTTTGGTGACCATTTTCACAGTAACCTGCAGACTGACATCTGCCGTTCCATTTATACATGGGTACTGGGACAGTCACATACAAACCAAGGACTCTGGGGCCCAGCAGAGCTGTCACTCATAAACACACACCACGAATCTTAACAGTTATATTTTTTATGTTCTTTGCAAACGTATGTAGACTTCTACATACACACTTTGTCAATATACTCATTAAAGTAAACTGGATGGATGAGGTTAAATTAGTCAAAGACAAGAACAAATGCACTCCTGTCATTTGGCTCCTGAATGTCCTCAAATTTTTCAAAAGGGACATAACAGGAAGACCTTAGGACTGACAAGGAGGCACTAGAAGAGGATCATGGCCTCTCATTTTCTCTTCTGCTCATTGGCAATGAGTGATTCCACAGGGTCATGTGCTCCCACCAGTATGTTGCCTCCCCTGGATGGTCAGAAGCCACAGGGCTAACTGACCATGCACTGAGACCTGGAAGATGGAGAGCCAAAGTTAACCTTTTATCTTCTCACATCAGCATTCCCAGATATTCTGTGATTGTGATAGAAAGTTGATGAATGCATGCTGAGTCACCAGCCGTGCCTTACCTACTCCCAGGAACTAGGCTCCTTCCTCCAGGACAGTGGGTAACCCCTTGCAGCTGTGATACATGCCAATCCAGGGGCATCCACGTCACAGAGGGGCTATAACTCTTTATAACATACGTGTCCTTGAGACAGCCCATGAAGCCTCTTTGGATTATCTGTGCAAATGTGATAGGCATCAGGGAACACATATAATTCATTGCTTAGACTTTATATTTTAGCAATCCATTTTACCCGACACCCAAAAGTAAGAAACCCACAAGCATTCACACTCAAGACCCCTGTGGTAGTTTGAAACAAAATGACCCCCAAAGAGAGTGGTACTATAGAAGACATTGTTTTGTCGTAGAAAGTGTGTCACTGTGGAGGTGGGCTTTAAGGTCTCATATACGCTCAAGCAACATTCAGTGAGACAGACCACTTCCTGTTGCCTGTGAGATAAGGCTACTTCTGCAGCACCATGTCTGCTTGCAAGGCACCTCATCACACCGTGATGATAATGGACGGAACCTCTGAAACTGAAAGTCACCTCAATTAAGCGGTTTCCTTTATAAGAGTTGCAGTGGTCATGGTGTCTCTTCACAGCAACAGAAACTGTAACTAAGACAGCTCCCAAAGTTCTAACAGATTATGCAAGCTCCACCATGGAAACTGGAGTGAATGACTGCAGTGTTCTCTTTAGCTCTGACTCACTCACAATGAATCTATAAAGAGCAGATTTATAAAAAAACAAACAAAACTTTGTTTTATGCTATTAGCAAGAATATTGTCTTATGAATTACCCAATTTCTTTTTTGTCATAAACCTCCAAAATTAGTGCTAAACACTGTGGAAAGTGAGGTTTAGGACTGGGGGAGAGGGCTCACTTGGTAAAGTGTTGACCACAGCATGAGGACCTAAGGTTGGATCCCACCATCTACTAAAAGGCCAAGAGTTCCTTCCTCCCAGCACTGTGTAGTGACAAATCCAGGGCTCAAGGGGGAGGGGGAGGCATAAGAGGGTCCCTAAAGCTCATTGGTCAGCCAGCCTAGGCAAATCCATGAGCTTTGGTCTTTGTGAGAGATTCTGTCTTAAAAACAAAGGGCAGAGAGTAATTGAAGAAAGACATCAGATGTAGATGGGTGATATCCTCAAGTATGTGCACATACTCTTAGGTGCATAAGCACCCATACACATGAACACACACACATGAATACATCCCCTCACACACACATATGAACACACACCCACACACATGAATGACTCCATTTATTCCAGGGTCCCAGCCTTTCCATGACACATGAAATGCTACACTGAAGCTATTTTAGGGAAACACCTAAGCCCTAGAGTAAGATATGGAAAGAAACAAACAAACAAAACCTATCCTTAGTAAGCTTTTGAAATGTGATCATTTTCAGGATCATGCAAATTTTTACTGTATTTATTTATTTGTAAATGTGTATCTGTGTGATGGTGAGTATATGGCAGTCAGAGAACAATTATTTAGGATTAGCTAATGTCAGAATTAGTTCACTTATGTGTATCCCAGGGATTGAACTCAAGTTGCCTGGTTAGACAAAAAGTGCCTTTACCCACTGAGCCATCTTGCCAACCTTTCTCCCTGCCTTGTGGTAACTTTTATTAGTTTCATTTTAGAGTACGTTTCTGTTATTGTTTGTGTGCCTAAAGTAGGGAGTTTGTGGGGTGTGTGTGTGTGTGTGTGTGTGTGTAAACTTGACATAAGCTAGAGAAACCTAAGAGGAGGAATCTCATTTGAGAAAATGCCTTCATAGCATTGGCTCATAGACAAGCCTCTTCTCTTGAGTAATGCTTGATATGGAAGAGCCCAGCACATTTTAGATAGAAGAAGGTGCCAGTTGGTGAGTCACCATACGGGTGCTAAGAATAGAATCCAGGTTCTCTGAAAGAGCAACCAATACTGTTGGTCACTGAGTATCTCTCCAGCTCCAGCATCTTAATCATGGAACTTTTTGGATTGGGTTGGGACCATTTATCTGTAACCTCTTTTGTGACCCTCCAATGACTGGTGTATTGACTCTTACACAATATGCTTGGAATGTTCCTCAGACTTCTGAGAGTCAAATTTTCCATTCATGTATCATTTCCAATGAATTAAGTCTTAGAAAAATATTTACACACATCCTGCAATTATACGAACCTCTCTTAATTAGTATATGACAGTTTGGTAAGAGCCTAATGCATCTTTGGAATAGCAAGAACTGGGTATTGACAAAGTAAGTAGAACCACTGAAGGCATTCGCAAAAGGGAGGGGCCTAAACATTAACATGCATATAAAATGTAAATAATACCCATTTGTCCTTTCAAGTCCTGTAAATAGATTAATTTTGAGTCCAACATTATGGCAGTTGGTTTTAATTGTCAACTTGATTCAACCTAGAATCTCCTGGTAAGATTCTCAGTGAGTGAATATCTAGAGCAGCTTGGCTTTCGGGCTCATCTGTAGCGGGACAGTCTTGTTTAAGGGATTGATGCTTGATGTGGGAAGATCTAGGCCTCTGTGGGTACTGCCGTCCCTGGGTTTGAGTCCTCACTGCGTAAGAGTGGAGAAGGTGAGCCGAGCAGTGAGCAGGCATGGACTCATTCTTGGCTCTTGACTGTAAATGTGACCAACTGCTTAGAGTTCCTACCATGACTTCCCTGCGGTGATGGAATTGAACTGCAATCTGAACAATCCCTTTCTTCCTTCAAGTTGTGTTGCTGGGGGTACTTTTTCACGGCCATAGAAATGAAGCTGTAATAACTATTTCCACGTCCTGTGAAACTCACCGAGACTTTCAGAGGATGGTGTGATCTCGTGGCAGACTACCTACAGAGAGTCTGGTGTAGCTACCCATCATGGTGCTGCCTTTCAGAGAAGGCAAGGAGTCTGTAGGAGAGAAGAGAATGACAGGTTTCTCAGGGGCCTGCAGAGTGAAACACATTACAGATCTTTGGCATCCAGCTCTCTTGCTTGTGCTTTAACCTCCTTGTCTATCAGGTCCCTGATAAGCCGGTTGCTGTAACCCCTCAAGTCATCAGCAGTCCCATCCCTTCCTCTACCACACTGACCTCCTTGTTAGTCCTGACATGTAACATAAAGTATTTTCATATCCCCAGGGCTTATTGCCCAGTGATCCCTTGGTCTAGGCCTCATATCAACTGTTTCTTGACCTGAAACCTATTTCCTTTTAAATATTTTCATGGTTCCTTTCCTGCTCCCACATGTCTCTACTCAAATGTTATTACAAAGTCCTTCACCAGTAATCCTGGGTCAAATCTAACACACCTGGCAGTGCACAAACATTTTTTGACAAAAGGCCCAATGTCAATTAACTGTGAGGTTCTAGTGACTGGGCTAGTGAGTGCCATAGGGGGCACCCAGAATGTTCCTCAGCATTCTTATAGGGTAAATTAGGCTGGGTTTCCCATTTCTCTCAGTTTTCCACTGAGGTTAAAGTCTTATCAACACAGGTAACAGTCACCTATTCTGTATTTATGTTCTCATAACCCTCTACTACTTTATACTTTATGAACTTCTGTCCCTACCTCCATCCTAATCATATCCTCTGCAAAGCTGTTTACGCTGTTATCTAAGTACCTAGAACACTAGTAGAACATAGTTGGAGCTCACTAAAATCACCTTTACCCTACATGAATGAATGAAAGCCTACATCAGTGGATGAAAATGGATGACAGAGTGAGTTGGAAAGAGAACCACACTCAATTGCAAACACTGGGTATGAGCCTACCCACTGCAGTAATGAGAGCACTTAATTACATTGCTGAGTCTTTGTTTTTCTCATCTCTTTGTGTGGATACCTGCTTTCCTTTTTGACTTCTGGAGGCAGAGGGGAACATCCATAAGGTAATTTAAGGCCCTTGTGAGGTGTGGGAAATGTAGGAGATGCAGAGTGAACACTGGAGACTTTGTTCCCATCTCTGCTTTCCTGGAGTCCTACCTGGATGAGAAGCTTGTGGCCTGCGTTTACTAGCAGAAGAGCAAAGAGCAGCTAAAAGACAAATTCCATGGGGACTAATGTGAAACTAAATGAAGAAACCAATTGAAATTCACATGTGCCAATGTACATGTGAACAGCACGCACGCGCTTGCGCACACACACACACACACACACACACACACACACACACACACACACACAC
>LOJH01018281.1:0-18325 GCA_001685095.1 Ellobius talpinus
GCACCAGCCTGCCAGGGCTCGCGGCAGCTCTGACATTTTTTAAAATCATAAAACTGGGTGTGGGCATGGACGACGTTGGCTCTGAGGACCAACAACTGTGTTGAGTTCCTGAGAAGAGAAGGCAGCACAGGTTGTGGGCATCAAACCTCACTCTGCCGTCTGTGAGCTCTTTGAGGTTTCCTTATCAGTACAATAGGAAAAAAATGTACTTCTTGGCCTGTTGTGGGAATAAAAGACAACACGGGTAACGAGCAAACAGCATCTCTGGTCGTAGAAGACACACGATTTTATCATGTGATACATTAATGGGGACTTATTTAAAAGAAGAAGAAGGGGAGGAGGAGGAAGTCAGATCCTTCTTAGTTCCTAAAATCAGAACTGCCAAGTGAGCCCAGCAAATCAACACCTGATCTGTTTGCTGTGAGCCAGATGCTGTTCTGTGTTGGATTTCGAGGTCACCAAGCTCAGGGGAGCTGCAGATCTGTGGACTTTACTCTCACTGGTACAGTAGATACTTGAAGGCTTGCTGAGCAAGTCCTGGCATTCCTGGGGCTCTCTACTTGCTACATTGTGGGCCTCTCCTGTCTTTGCCCACAGTCAAGGCATCTGTTTCTCCTCAGAGGTGGCTGGGAGGCAAGGGCATTCACACCTCCAGTGGTTTTCCTTATAGTCTGGTCAGGACTAGTTCTAACTCTTTTAGAGGACTTTGCTTTTGCCTCCAGGGTCAGGAGCCCCAGCATACCCTGGGGTCTGTGAGGCTGCCGCCAGATCAGCTTCCTTTGTGAGTCGGAGGTATAGACTCCCATAGAGGAAGCTGCAAGTTGGAACTCTGTATGTGTTTGTGTGTGAGAGTTGGGATACACAGGAACCTGGAACTTTCTGTTTAGGCTAGGCTGGTTGCCCAGTGAACCCCAGGGCCCCACCCTCTCTGCCTTCCCAGCGCCAGGATTACAAATGGTACCACCATGTTTGTCCCCAAATGTTCACAGGTTCTTCAAAGCTAATGATTACTGGTGGGGTTAGGGAGGGGTGCTGGCCCAACAGGGCACAGGGGCACCTTTGCTGTCTCTTCTACTTGTCATTTAGTAAGTCTGACAAGCAGGGACCCAAGAGGAACATAGGTAATTAGGTCACATGATGTAAAATGGCATGTGTGGCTTGAAGAAGTCAAAGGTCCTTTTGGGATCTGTATGTTTAGAAGAGGGTTTGGGTGTAGGCAGGGGTCAGGGTTAAGGTTGGAATTCCAACCTCAACTATGAGACTAGCTTTCCTGTGTGACCTTGCCCAAGTACCTTTACTTCTCTGAGTCTCCCGCTAGACTCTAGACTATGAATAAGCACCTGTGGATGAGCAGGTGCATAGAAGGCGATGGATAAATGGCTATAATTATTTCCACTATGACAGCATGTGGCCATGGCTAGTCCCAGAGGAAGGAGAGATATGTGTGTGTCTTCCCCCAGTCTCCCCATACAAATGTCAAGGCCCCGAAAATCAGGGTTTATAATGACGCCGCGGAGACGGCTGTAGCTGTGAATGGCCTGGTTATAATAAGCTTGCCTTCCCTAGGGTAATCAAACACAATTGCAGAGGCAAAAACCGTGTGGCAGACAATTCCCGTGGAAAAAAATCAGAGGCGCTGGAAGCCTATCCCGTGTTCTTTGCAGAGAAGATATGCGAGAAGAGGGGGTCACGCTGTCAGCAACAGTGGGTACATTTGAAAAGCACGTTTTGGGAGGTTCTTTTATACCCTCAGGATTGGTGTCACCTAGACAGCCTCCTCCATACCCAAGGACCCTAGTGGAGAAGGGGATCTGTTCCCGAGTTGAACAGTTCATGGGGGAGAAGCACCTTGTGTTTCCTGTGCTCGGCAGCGGCGGCAATGAGATTATTTTACATCTTTATTAAAAAAAACAACCTCCCAGCTGTATAAAAAATGAGCTCCATTATGGGGAGGTACACCCGGCTAACATTCTCATTCCACACACTGCCACTGTGGGTGGCCATTTATTTTGGGAGGCAGCAGAGACGTGGCCACCAGACTAGAATATCATATATCTCCAGCTGGGAGAGGGACCAATTAAAAGCCTGGGAAACTTCTGGTCCTGTTCACACGGTAGAGAGACACTCCTAATTGCACTAATCACTGCCCTTTACTAAGCACCTGGGATCTGCAGCCCTGGGCTAGGTACCTTGAATGCATCAGCATCCAGTGCATCTGCTGAGGCTCAGAGGAGTTGCTGGCGGCTACACAAGAGGCCCAGCGGGAATCCAACCTAGGTCAAACTTCCCGTTTGGCTAGCTGCCTCAGAGGTGTATTGAAGGGCTCTTGAGAATGCAGATGAGGGTTTAGTGAGACCACAGATGGTGTTGGGGAACAAAGACAGCGAGGCCTTCCACAGGAACTAGTAGGGGGCAGGTTTCCACATTAGCTAGCTAGCTACAGAGGTCTTGGCTGTTGAGGGTGCAAAGGAAACCTGGCTTTTGTGGCTCTGGGTTTTGCTATTGGATAAGTCACTCCACTGTTGTTGCTTCTGACATGGATCTCTTTCCCAGGATTTACAACCACCTAATTATATGAGTCTGAAACAATCACTTGTTTTCTGGACTTTGCCCCAAGTCGAAGATGGGAACGTCTTAGCTTTCTTGGTTGCAAGGTGGGGAATTGAGAGTCCAGTGTTGCTGTGTGGATGTTTCTGTGGTTCACTGCGGCTCAGCAGCTGTCTCCTGAGCACCTGTGTTCAACGAGGTGCTGGGCAGACAGCCAGGTCCAGGTCACCAGCTGTCCCTTTGTACAGTCCTTGTCTTCTGCTTTGTACTGTGCATTGCTGAGCAATCTGCTGGGTAAACATTCAACCACTGACCCAAAGCCCCAGGCTCCCTTAGTCCTGGTCTCCTCTTTGTTCCCATGCTAAGGACCCACCAGACAAGTGCTAAGCCATTGAGTTCCTGCATTGACCCTCTTTGCCCTTTAACCCTTTACTTTTTGAAACTGGGGGGGCAGGAACAGCACCCTAGCAACAACGACACAAGCTGCAGAAGTTACTGATCCTTGATGTGTGCTGTGCCAAGCCCCGTGTGAGACACTGTGCATGTCACTTCTGATCCTTGAAACAGCACATAAAATCGGTTTTATCTCCCAGTGACTGACACTGGAGCTCTAAGATGACTGACGTGCCCACGTTCAGTCCATGGAAGAAAATGAGCTGGAAACTCAGCGCAGGCTCAACCACAAAGTCAGCCATGTTCCCACCCATCAAAACCGAAAAGGATGCCCCACAGTCCTTTGTTACGTGTGGGGCTCATGGTCTCAGCTCTCCCTATGGCAGGTGAGGAGAATGAGGTTTTAGGGAGAGTCTTAAAAATGGAATCTGCTTCTCTAAACACCACCCCAGCCACCAGATTGGTGCCTGCAAAATTATGCTCACCCGCAGACGGCGCCCGAAGACTGTGACCTGACCGCGAGCCTGCTCCTTGCGCTGCCGCCATTCCACCAGGTTGAGGCCATTGTCGATGGGCAGTGTGACGTTCCTCTTGCCCACAGTGGGGTTGACGGTGCCAGCCAGCAGGTGTGGCTCAGTCTGCAGGGCCACTTCCATGCCGTTGGCTAGCAGCAGCCGCAGGGAGCCATCAGCCCCGATGTAGTAGCTGTTCCGGACTTGGTCTGAAGGAGAGGAGAGCAAAGATGTTTAAGAGGAGGGAATACAGAGGCTGGGATGGGGGTCTAAATGTGTCCCCCCAACTATAGAAGCAATACATCACCACTGAGGAAAACTAGGAAGATATATGGAGACTATGCAGAAGCCCACTACTCAAAACCATTGGAAATATTTTGTATATTTGTAGAATTTACAATATTTCCTAATGCATTTACAGAGTCAAATAGTTACTGTGGAGTTTTTCATCATCCAATGCATCATATCATGCCATTAAATATTTTTAATAAACATTTTTCATAATAACTACAGTCTTCCATTAAATGGCAGTACAATTTATTTAACAACACCAGATAGACATTTAATTTGTTTTAGTTTGCTTTTGTTTTTTTGTTTGTTTGTTTTTTGGCTTTTTGAGACCGATTTCTCTGTGTAGCTTTGGAGCCTGTCCTGGAACTTGCTTTGTAGACCAGGCTGGCCTTGGACTCACAGAGATCCGCCTGCCTCTGCCTCCCGAGTGTTGGGATTAACCACCCAGCTTGTTTCAGTTTTTCCAACTACTAACAAAACTGTAAGAAAATGTATTATCAATATTTCTAAGTGAAAGAAGTTAGACGCAAGCAGTCATATATCCTTTATAGCTGAGAAGTGTTCAAAATACAATAGCTAGCATTACTATTATTGCATGTGCTTAGTGAGTATTTGGTGGATTAAATTAGGTATGTCCCAGGCTATGTTAAACCATAAAAATATCGTGCTGGGGATTACAGAGAGATGGATCTGTGGTTAAGATATTTGCTACTCTCGCAGAGGACCTGGGCTCAATTCCCAGCATCCACACAGTAGCTCACAACCATCTGTAGCTCCAGTTCCAGGGTACCTATGTGGTCTCCTCTTTTGGCTTCCATAGACACCAGGCATGAATGTGTTGCACATTTATACCTGCAGACAAAATGCTCATATACACGAAACAAAATAAAGCTGTCTTTTAAAAAAGCTATGGTTTTCATGGGAAGCCCTTGCTGAATCTCCCCACGAAGATGACATCCACTCAGGCCTTTCTTCTCTCTTCCGCACGCCATCTTTCCACGCGTTACCGCTTGCAGGGATTCTGAAGTCTGCCTCAATGTTGCTATGCATCGTTCACCGAAAATCTGTATTTTGCTTCCGTCTGAAGAGTGGGAAAGCCTGTGTCAATTTATCTTGTAAAGCGTCTCCTCGCTGAATGCACATGTGTCTATTACGGTTGACTTTGGATGGACCAGCGTGCGGGGAGGTCCATCCCACCCGCGGTCCTAGTTAATGTGGCTGTGACGGCCCAAGGCTGCTACTCATTAGTAGCTCCTTTTCATTATCTCTCGTAGTTCAGACCCGAGATGAGAGTGAAAGGGACTTCTGACAAGGAGAGGCTCCTGAGATGGCGGCCAGGCCGAGCACCCGAGTCTGGGACACAGAACAGACGGGCAACCTGCAGGGGTGCTGGGCAGAAAATGGGTACCACGCGTCCCTGTATTCTAGGGTGTGATTTTCCTTTTTATGTTCCGATGTTTCTGGAGTTGGGGTTCTAGGCATGTACGCTGGACATTGTATTTTGATTCACCTCCACCTGAAAAGCTGGGATTAAATGGTGGGACTTTTTTAACCTGAGAGATGTGGCACTTTCGAATTTTAAAAAGTTGCCTAGCCATAAAAATCTTATTAAAGTAGACTTAGCAGTATAAAGTATGCAGACGTAACAGTTCTTGAGGGAAGAAACTCGGCAGAAGGTCCCACATCTTAACAATCATTGTCTTTGCTGTCCTAGGTCGGGCAGGGTTCTTATTGGATGAGGTCTGGCACCTTCTCTTGGCAATAACTCTGCCATAGCACACACCCTGTGATGTGTTCCAACTCCTCACTAAAAGAAAGGAATTCCTGGGCATGATCTCTCTTTCTTTAATGGCTGCTATTTTTCATCCAGCTTTTTGAAAGGCAGAAAATATGCGTGGGAACAAAACCAGTAATGAAAACACAAACGCTTGCTTCCTTGTGGTAAATCCAACTGCTTGCTAATTAATGAGTTAATCCAGCAAGTGTTTTCTGAGCAATACTCTGTGCCTGGCCCATGCTGGTCACTTTACAAATGCTGTCTACCATGTATCTAGGCAACTCTGTGTGGCAGATCTTATAATGCAGCCCCATTTCCAAGATCAAGAAACTGAGGCTTGGGGGGCAAAGTTCCTTTGGTTATTTGATGTCGAGGCTTTGGGAGTGCATCGAGCCAGGGAAGGAAGGGAAAGGGCAGCTGGGGCTTTCCTAAGTGACGCTGGCTTTTCTTAAATCCACCAAAGTTTCAGTACGTGGGGGTCCCTACTTCCCATGGGAACAGTCTAGGTAGGGGATTCACAGCAAGATTCCCTCACTGTCATTGACCTGGAGCTAACATCACAATCCATATCTGGGATGGTCTGACAGATGCATGGAAGGAAGGGTCTCTTTCCCTCGGAGTCCTGGTGGAGGCACAGACCTCTCCTGGGCTTCTGGGAGGATTTCTCCGTGTCACAGTTAGGTCTGATTATTTGTGTCCTCTGTCTCCCTTGCACTAATGTGAGAGGAAAAATCTGGGAGCCATTACAAGAGCAGAGGAGGAGGTCACATGGATTAATAGCCAATGGATTCTCTCCCCTTTGTTCTGAAGATAAACAGGATGGGACAATGGGCAATCGCCCCCAAGCTTCTGGGAGAGGATTTCCAGGCCTCTGCCTGGCATGTTTTGCAAATGAGGTGGCAGTATGGAGACAAACCAGTAAGGGGTCTTGGTCTTGGACAGCCACTGTCTTAGCTCTGGTCTTCTTCCTGCAAAGGGGTCGTCACCTCTGGGTCTCAAAGGCCCCAGGCCCCAGATGACTTACCTTGCAACAGGGTGTAGAAGGCGCCCGAGGCAGACAGGTTGGTGGTTATGGTGACATCATCCTTGCTGGAGGTCTCTACCTGCACATGCACAGAGCTGTCTGTGTCGCTCCGGAAACTGCTCACCTGGCCGGTTGGGAAGGTCACGTTGGTCAGGCGACCAAAGCTGTCATACCTAGAGACCAAAGGATTGGCACTTAGTGACAGACAGAGGATGGTACGTGTCATGGTTGACCTCAGCTGTCACACTGATCCTAACTTGTCACTTTGTCACCTGCAAAGAGGAAACATCAATGAAAAGATTGCCTTGATCAGACTGGCCTGTGACCACATCTATGGGAGTGTTTTCTTATGTGCTAATGGAGGTAGGAGGCCCCAGTCCTCGGTGGGTGGTACCATTCCCTAGGCAGGTGGGCATGAGCCGCGTAAGAAAGCTAGCTGTGCTAAGAAGAGGGACCCAAGCATCCTTCCGTGGTCTCTGCTTGAGTTCTTACCTCCAGGTTCCTGCCCTGGCTGCCCTCAGGGATGGGCTGTGATGTGGATATGTAAAACCAACCAAACCTATCCCTCTTCCACGTTAGTGTTGCTGTGAGAGCAGAGCAGAGCGGTGAGCGAGCCAAGCTCAGGCTGTGGCTTTGCACAGTCTGCTCTTTCTTTCTGGTCAGATCTACTCCCCAGCCTCCAACTTCTCCATGTCCAGGGCTTGGCGGGGTTTCCTAGATGTGACCTCACCTGCTGCTATCCAGCAGGAGAAGGCATCACTTATTCGAATCTTTCTTTCCTGAGCCCATATGGCAGAAAGGATAGCCTTGTCTGTCTGCAGCCCAGCATGGAAAGGCCTTGCTTCCTCCTAGAGTGTTTTGGACGGCGTGTATGAGTCTGCTCCCTCCTGGGACCATGAATGAGCGCTGCAGGACCAGGCTAGAATCTAGAGGTGCACCGCCTGCATCCTGTCATCTGCCACCACTGTGATACAGGGTGCTGGCTCTCAGTTCATCCCTGCTTCAGCATCATTTGGGACAGACACCAAGCAAACGGTCAGAAAATAACATTAATATATTATTATTATTAAAATAAATTAATATAGAAGTGGGCATGGGGAGAAAGGGACCATGTTTCATTCACACACTGCCTCCTGCAGGACTTGGCAGACCTGGGCACACAGTAGGTGCACGATAAATTCCTGCTGGAAGCACAAATCTAGAGGCAACCGCTCTCATTAAGTGGTACTTCAGCCATTTCCCCAGGCTTCTCCCCTGAGTTTTCGTCTCCAAACAGAAGGAGGCTTTGTACCAAGGCAGACAATTGCAATTATTATGGAAGGTAGATTGTAATGCATAATTAAATCGAGCCAGAGGAAGATACAATGAAAAGGCCCTGTGCCTTCAAGATCTGGTTTTCATTTTACATGCGACAGCCCAAACCCAGTAATTTCCACTCTTCACATATTCCATTAGAAGGACTGAATGTCTTAATTAAATGAACATCAAATGGAACAGCCAATTTATAAATTTTTGCCTCCTATTCATTAATTTCAGTGTCTCCCAGAGCTTGAGAAATGCCAATGGATTGAGAAATGGATCCCCCGGCCTCTTGATCAATACCTGCGATTATCCCATCAGAATATTCTTCCTTTCACATCGTGGGGAGAACTGGAACCCCCCACGCTCCAGGCCCTGAACCCTCTGCCCTGTGGGCTGCCCCTGCTGAGAGTCACTGTGGCATGAGAGAGAGACCAGGGAAAGACAGTTCCAAGTGGCTGCTTTGGGCCCCGGGTCTGTTTGGGTGATGTTGGGACATTGTCTTAATTCTGCTTATCATGATTTGGTTTGTTATTTTGAGACAGTGTCTGGTGTAGCCTAGGCTGGCTTTGAGCTGGCTATGTGGCTGGAGGTGACCTTTCTGCCTCCAGCTTGCGGGTGACGAGATGACATGTTTGTGTCACCTCTCTGGCCTGTCATGCTTTCTACGACAGACACTCCCGAAGCACTGGTATGTTTTATTTTATAAACAGGAGAGATGGCACAGTCTGAGCCTGGGGTCCTGTCTTTACGCTTGACAGAGGTGAGCCTAGAGGACTGCACTCAGCTTTGTTTAACCACAGCCAGGAGCAACGCAGGCAGGCTCATGGTGTAACCGTGGCAGCTATGCTGCCTTCGCCGTGGCTGACAATACTAATGCTCATCTCACAAATACGCAGTGAGGACCAAAGGAGGTGATGTGCTTCCTATGGACGTGAACTTCTGAACTTCTCAGCAGGGCCTTCCATATCCTAGGACTGTCCTCAGTGGAATGTTGGCCCCTGAAGGGAGGGATTCAACTTGTCCTGGCTGAATGCCCACAACTTAATAAAATGAATGAAGGTTGGCTACGTGACCTGACTCCTTCCTGCATCTCTTTGAGCTTGCTCTTCTGAGCTTCCTTGGAGTCTCTGTGCTTCTGCTCCAAACATGCCATGCCCAGGTGTTATGCTGGGTGCTCTTCTGTTTGCAGAGGTTGACGCCTGCTTCTGAGTACAAGCAGAGCTAGTTCCTTTCATCATCTGTGTCTCCGTTCAAATACACTGACAAACAGTCAGGGACTATTTGTAAAACAGACACCTCCTTCTCTACCTCATTACTGTCCTGTGTTCTTGTCACTCTTTTTGTTATCTTGTTTACCTGCCTCCTGACATTAGAATGCAAGATCCATGAGGACAGGGACCTTGTCTGTCTTCTCAACGCCTGGAAGAGACCGAGCATGGAGATTCTGGTCTGCGATGCTCACTGACTGAATAAGGGAATGCTGGCTATTTTGTTGATTTTTTGGGGGTCTGATTAAGAACCGTCATCTACTTTATTTCCCCTTCTATATGAAGAAAGAAGAGCTTGTTAATGTTCTGAGTTCTTTTCAGGTATCAAGCATCATGTTTATTAGCATCTTTCAGGGTAGGGATTGTTATTGTTGTGTTACAAATGACGATGATGGAGGTCAGAGAGGATGATCATCTTGCCTAAAAGGACACAGGTCATAGAAGAATGCAGATTCAAAATCAGGTCTGCTTGACCATGAAGATTGTGGGTTTGTTTTTTTTTTGGACAAACTTTCCATAAAAGCGATGCTGTTTCAGATAAAGGGGAAAAAAAACCTTTGTGTTTTTCTCTGCTTTAAAGGAGGGGGGAAATCCTGTTTGGAAGTCTTAAGAGAGTCAAGAAGACTGACAGTGAGCTTGGCTCCGGCTGCAGCTCACTTTGTGGCAGAGCAGGTCCCCGTTGGGAGGGGGGAGGTAAAGATGGCCACATGATTGCCTTGCCAGGGTTTCTTTTCCGCTGACTTTTATTCACGCCAGTTTTCGGAAGCATCTTTACAGCACGGTGAAAGAAGACACATAAAAGATTCATGGAGCTGCCGCGAACTTGGCTTTCAGAAGACGACCGCGAAAGGGTACCTTCACACATGCTGCAAGGCTTTCTTCACACCTCGGACTCCACTGCTAGCCGCTCGCTACGTGCAGCAAGGGGGGGGAATGCCAAGTTATCTCTGAGATACGTAACATTTGCTGATCTTGACTTTTCAGTTGGATAACGAAGATGTTGATTTTCAAAGCTTTCATCTGTAATTGTCCTAAATACTAGTGTTGCCAGCAAAGGATCTGGTCACTGTGCCACTGGTAAAGAATTAGAGTTCAAAGCCAGATGTAACAGTAGTTCCCTCGGCTTCGAGTCACGGCAATGGATGACATCATATCACCGGGCATTCCTCAGGCCAGGCAGAACTAGAGTACTTTCTGGATTTTGCAGTCATGACTTACACTGAGTATTTACCACAAGACTGAGTTCAAACAATGACTTCTAGCCTTCAGGACTCCTGAGATCTATAAGAGCTGCAGACTTTATAAGCTCACGGATGCTGTTCTAAGGTCAGGTGTCTGGGGGGGGGGNGGTGGAGAACGTCCAGCAGGGATGCAATCCTGGCTCTCCCTCTTCCATGCAACATGGAGCCAGGTGGTGTCTGTGCTGCACTGCTCCCTCCGAGACCTGTCCTTTGCCATTCTTTGTCCCCTGAGAGGCTGGCTTGCTTCAGTGGGGTCAAGTAAGTGGTGGGCACGGGAAAGAGGTGAGATCAGGACATGGTTTCCTTCACCGTCTCCTGTGGTCCCTTTCCCAGCTGCGTCAACCACATCTTCTTTGGAGTGGTGTCTCTGCCGGAGGCTACAGCTTCAGTGACTTGTCCTATGCCCCCCTTAGCCTGGAGGCTGGTAGTGGCCGTTCATTCTTCTTAGTGGCCATGGGTCTCAGCCCCTTGTTGTGATCTCTTATCTTTACCTGTCCCTGTCTCTAGATGTCTTCATCCAAACACATTTTTGGAATCATGTCTCAGTGGTCAGATACTTGGTTTTGCTTTTCTTTTTGCATTCCTGTCTTTTAGTTTGCATGGTTTCTGGTGAGAATTTGCTGGGTTTTTTTCTTTGTGTTTTTTTAAAATCATTTTCCCCCTCCTATAAAATATCCCGTTTTCCACCTCCCTCTTTGGGCTGTCTTCAGAAAATTCCCCTTTCTCTACATTTCAATAGTTTGAATGTGATATGCTTAGAAGTTTCTGCCTGTGTATGTTTGTATGTGTGTGCATGCATATTTTGTCTGGTACTCTCTGAGCATCTTTGGACGGTGGCCCACTATTAATTATCAGTCATTATTTGCTCAAGCATTTCTTCTGCCTATTCTCTCTTTTCTCGACTTCTATGACATGTACATTTGGCCATTTGATATTCTCTCCTAGCTCTTGAACACCCCGCTCCGTGGGTTTATCTTTTCTTCTTTGTGTGTTCGTCTGGGTAATTTCTATTGACCTCGCTGTGTCACGCTGTCACCAAGAGCCCTGGGCCCATCAGAGGCATCCTTCATCTCTGTGGCCGTGGTTCTCAGTTTTAGCATTTCCATTTTTGATTCTTTTTCTCCCACATCTCTGCTGAAACCGTCCATCTGATCTTGCCCCACGGCCCACTTTTTCCATTAGAGCTGTTAATGTAATTACAGTTGTTTTAAATTCCCTGAAAGGGGTTTTCAGCATCACTGTCATATCTGAATGTGGGGTCTGGTGACCACAGTTTTGTTTTTTTTTTCTTTCTTCTCTTTGCACTGTCAGTTGGAAAACGTGACATTTTCTGTAGCACGGCCGAGACGGAGGTGAGTGTCCTCCTGGAGGTCATTAGTGAGGGGGTGTGAGGTCATGGCCTTAGCATTAGGGCTGGCTTCAAAGCTCACCATGTCTATGGTTAACCTGGGTGCATCGCAGGCACCAAGTTCTCCAGCAGTACTTTGAGAAACTGCTTTGCCAGAGCTGTTATTTACTTACTTTTTCTCCGCCTCCAAGTCACTGCCCCTTCAGCTTTGGGTTCTTCCTACATACTGCCTTAGAGGGGTGTTTCCTCCCGTGTGCTGGCCCGCTCCCTACCCTTTCCTCTACTGTACTCTGCCTCCTGCTTTTGGTTTCAGGCAGTTGTGGTGGTAGGGGCGCATTCTCTATCGTTCTGACAGGGCTTCCGGGGAGGTGCCCGTGGGTGCCCGAGCTGTTCCGTCCTCCTGATCTTCTTAGGTGGCAGTCCTGGACTGGAGACCTAGCCTCACCCTTCTCTTGGCATCGGTTACTCCATTCTCCCCTCCTTTGTATTTTATTGAGCTGAATGGATTTTCACCAGTGTCTGAGGAGGATGTGCAGATGCCTTTCTCCCTTGCTCCTTATTGGGGATAGGGTGAGAAAGGCATGGGTGGAGTGGGCTGGTACTATGATTCCCCTTAGCAGCTGCTGGGACCCTCGATCATGTCAATTGTGAGGATGCTTCCTTAAGTTTTTCTCTATGTGTGTATATGTGTACGTGTGCGCGTGTGTGCGTGCGTGCATATGTGTATGTGTGTGTGTGTGTGTGTGTGTGTGTGTGTGTGTGTGTGTGTAGAAACCCCTGTTGTAGTTTGTAGGGGTGGGGAGGATCAGGAAGAGGACATGGACTTCCCCCATCAATTTCTGCAGCTCTGGCTGAACTTCTACTCCAGTGTTTGGCTGTGTCTACCCAGGCAAGCTGAAGCACAGATGTGGTCCTTTTCTGTAGGTTGAGTTCTTGGATTTGGGCCAGTTGCTTGCCCTGTGACCCCCGGGAAGGAATTTGAAGAAAACACATACATTTGTCCCTTGTCAGGCTTATTTTCATTGTAAAGTTGGGAAGGATGCTCTTTTTAGCTCTCCTATCTCTCAGGCACAGACCAAAAGCCAAGTATTTTATTTGAACTGTGTGAATTGAATTCTCCATCCCACCAGGTGCACCGATAATGCCAGAGCCAGGATCTGCATCTAATATTCTCGTGGCAGCATGTGTGCCTTCTTTATCTCCCTTCCCCTCCTGAGTCAACATTTCATTCATAAAATATTTACTAAGAACCTATGAGGTGGCAAAGCCCTAAACTTGAAGCAGAAATAAATTTAAAGAATTAGTAAGGAATGCACATATTTACTGTTGGTGTAATTATAAGAGGAGCTGTCATGGGGCACTGTGGGAGGCTAGAGCCACTTTGTCCTATGGAACATAGAGGAGTTTGTTGCTTACTCCCACCCAGAGAGTCAGTTTTGGAACTAGCCTCATTCTGTCAGCTTCCTGCCTTGCTTGCTTCTCTGTTTGAGACAGGGTCTCATTATGTAGCACAGGTTGGTTTGGAACTCACTATGCATGCAGCCCAGGCTGCCTCAGCTTCACGAATGCCGGGAGCACAGACATGTACCACCCACCACACCTGGCTTTATCAAGACATTTTCTTCGCTGCTAAGTTCCGTGAGACCTGGAGCCAAGTCTGAAAGCTGCAGTGCCCCCTCCACAGAGCCAAAGACTGAGTGCAGTCTCCTAGAAAGGGGTTCCCCAACAGATGCGGGGTCTGAATAACTTTGACTCTCTACAACAGCAGATTCTCGAAGACAAGTTTCTCTAAAATATATGCTGTTTACTTAGCGCTTTGTTTAACCTGTTAAGAGGATTGATACAACCAACTTAAAACTTGTTTCAGTAGCAGCTCGCACCACAGGCCTTTGGTATGCATGCACGTTGGGTTTGGATCCACTAAGCTGCCTCATGATGCTAAGACAGAGACACTGTACTTCAGCAAATGGTTCATTAGCCAAATTTCATACATTTTATTTGTGTATTTATTTTGGTTAAAAATGCTGTAATGATTTCT
Source organism: Ellobius talpinus (assembly GCA_001685095.1). Taxonomy (NCBI): domain Eukaryota; kingdom Metazoa; phylum Chordata; class Mammalia; order Rodentia; family Cricetidae; genus Ellobius; species Ellobius talpinus. Next base: position 13,742 of record LOJH01018281.1, read on the forward strand.
AGGTAGTTTTATCATTTATTAAGTAATTTCACTTTCAGAATTTATGTATGTATATATGTATGTATATATGCATGCATGCGTGCATGTATGTATTGTATGCATAACTATATGTAGTTTCAGAAAGAGATGTACAAAGGCAGACAGAAGACAGACAGACAGACAGACACGGAGGTGCAGGGAGCTTAAAGAGAAGGGGATCAAGACAAGGAGGAAAAGACAGAAAGAGACAGAGACAGAAAACAAACAGAAGTAGACAGACAGAGACAGATACTTAGAAAGAAGGACAGAAGAGGCCAGGAACAGGAGAAAGGGGACAGAAACCTAGAGAATGAGAAAGCAGCCACTCAGAGAAGAGTTAGGAGTCCCAGGGAAACATCAGGACAGAGACCCAGAGAGAGGTGACAGACCCAGAAAAAGGGGGTAGGGCAGCGATTCAGAGAGAAAGGGATGAAGACCCTGAGAGAAAGCAAGACAGAAGGGAGGGGGATTATCAAGTCTTTCGATTCCCAAAATGGCCTGAAGACAGTGATAGTTCTGAAGTGTGGTGGAGACTCTGGTACGAGCCGCTCTGCCCCATCTGCTCCTGAGAACTGGTATTTTACAATCTCGTGAGAACTGGTATTTTACATCCTCACTTTGTTTACAGTCTGAGCTGGAGCACTTTGCTCGGGCCCAGGGTACATCCCATTTTTCTAGCCCATTTTGGATACTCTCAGGACCTGACTGTTTTCCTGGTTCATGCCTTGAACTCTCGAGACCTGACATTTGATTCTACCCTTTCCTGACTTGTGATTCCCACCTCAGCTGAAACATTTTCTTCTGTTGCTTTCGTGGCTTCTCTGGTACTCTCGCACGCTGCTCCGGTAACTGCTGGCTCTGCCACAGGTTTGCTGGGAACAACAGCAGCAGCCTATCACTGAACCACGTTTATTTTATCTCGTTGAGAGTCCATGCTTCTGATTACCCCTAGAAACAGCACTGTTTTCGTCCCTGCCATGCAGGTAAGTCAGGAAGCACCTTGGGAACTGGGCCAGTACTGCAGGAGGAGTGGCCACTGCATGACTACTGACTGCATGACTCGAAGCTTATTATGCGCTTTATTTGAGCCTGGTGTGTTCATAGGTGAAAGGAACATGCGGATGATAATTCTTATTGACAGGGGAGACCCTTGTCAATGCATTTCTGTGTCAGGCCCAGGGGCTTGCAAACCCGAGGTGCTGTACAGATATTGGGGGAAAGGGTCTGATACACAGCAGTGATGTGTTCACATTCAGTTCGGGATTTGAGGGAGGGAATGACCTTGGGAACTAATTGCGTGAACAGATTTGCTCTGACAAAGAAACCCCTGTATTTGTCTAAATAATGTATAAGGGGTTTCTACCAGGCAATGGGGGAAATTGAATTATTTAGTGTATTTCCATTTCAATGAGCTAATCAAGATAATTGCTATTTTCCTGGATCTTTGTCTTTTCTTTGCAATTAACAAGGCCCCTGTTTGGAGAAAGGAATTTAGCTGGTGAACTTTGTACATGGGGCTACGACTTTTTTTTCTTTTAGTATAAATTGTATTTAAAAATCAATTATAGCCCCCTCCCAACACTGGATCCACTGTAGTGTTCTCGCTCTATTACAGCCTGCAAATGAGTCTCCCTCAGTCTCCGTCTTTGTAAAGGAGAAAATACTACCTGTCGCCCCCGCTGCCATGAGGATTAGCTCAATGACTCGGTTTCTAACACAGAGCTGATGTTCTACAAGACCAAGTTCTCTGCCAGCTCCTGAGGCCTGTCTAATGCTGACATATTCAGCAGGCTCAGTCGTCTCAAACATGACAAAGAAGAGAAACTTAAAAAAAAATCTCATATTGAAAAAGAGATGTTACAAGACCCATTCATTAAAACAGCACATCCGTCATCTATATGTATGTGAGATGAATAATTCGCCTAGGACTGTAGTGAGCTGCACTTCTGCCTCTCTGGCCGCACTGCTTTGAGATGCCTATCTCGTATGGAGAGGAGGAAGCAGGTACTTGAAGTGAGCATTGTATTACACCCAAAAGCAGAGTATAAACGCATCACTGCAGTGAGGAGGGAGACAGTCAAATCACACCCATTGCTTACAGAAGCCCATAAGCAAATATCTCAAAATCATTTGGTTCATTTAGGGGTGAAGGGCTCTGTGTTCCCACTTCTGGAAGTTAATTCTTGTAGCACAGCATGACCTACAACCTGTTATCATTCCTTAATGAACTTGACTTCCTCAAAGAAAGGCCAGGCGATGTTTATACCATGAGTTTGGGAAGGGATAATGTAGTGAATGCCCTAAGTTCATCCAAAATTTTTTAAAAAATGGAACCTCAATTATGTAGAAAATTCATTCATGTGGGGTGTTCCCTTTATTCTCACCTTCCTGTTTATATGAAGATATTAACATTTGAAATAGTTTAGGTCGGCATCATGTTGCTGTGGTCTACTGTATCCATTTTACAGGTATGGAAAATGAGACCTAGTGAGATTAAGCCCATGGTAGAGCTGAGATTGAAGGCCACATCTATGAGTCCAAACCATTTCCCTTTTAGGATAAATCATTCAGAGCATGACCATGCAGAACCTATCACTGGTAAGGGTCTTCAATCCCAATCCTGAATTAAAAGGAAATCCATAAAAGGTACATTCTGCCAAATGATTCATCTTCAGTCTGACAGTGCATCCCATAGAACACAGCCCTATCTTGATACTTACTCATAAAACGTCGTCCAACCGTTTTCATTGCTCTTGGTCGCCAAGAGGCCGGAGTTGCCATGGTATGTCATCATAGCCAGCTCGTGTCCTTGAGTGGTCACGCTTCTGAGTGCACTGTTGGTGCCCATGGTCACCCAGTAGACCTGGCCATCTGGGACTACCAGCCAGAGGGGCATCCCGGTAGAATCCCGGCGGACGTTCACCATGTTGCCGTTGTTGTCGGTGATGTGTGTGATGTCGCCGTCCCCCGTGTAGGTGAAGTTGTATAGGTAGTCTCCTGTNGCCAGGCTCTGGGTGTACAGGTGCTTGCCGCTGGTGTCAAAGAGGTACAGCTCCTGGTCGATGGGGGAGGACAGCTCGTACATGTTCTGGGTGTTGAGGAAAGGCTTGTTCTTCCGGATGAATCGGATCCGGATGTTTCCAAGGTCAGCCACGTAGAGCTCCCCGTCGGCACACACAGCCAAGGAAGAGGGGGTATTCAGCTTGGCATCCTTGGCGTAGCCATCATCTCCGGAGAAGCAATCACAGTTGGCGTCGTTTTTACAGTCGCAGCCGCTGGGGGCACCGGCGACCAAGGAGATCTCACCGCTTGTGGTGACCTGCCTGATGCGGTTGATCTTTTTCTCATCCGTCTCAGCTATGTACAGGACTCCGTTGTGTGAGACGGCTAAAGCCGTGGCTGACTCCAGGGTGGCGTGGATGGCCACCTTGCTCAGCAGGAAGTGGTCGATGCCAGGTACCTGGCAGTGCATGGGCCTCCCGGCGACAATGCGCACCTGGTGGTTTTCGGAGATTTGCAGGACCACGTTGTTGTCGAGGACGTAGAGGGAGTTGTCCATTGGGTTGATGGCTAAGTCTGTGGGCCACTCCAGGCGAACCTGACAATGAAGACACGGACACTCAAATGAAGCCAGGATGCTCACTAATCATCATCCCCAAACTCCCAATAACCCACTATTGTGTCTCAAGGGCCTTTATATACAGTTTGACCCAGCCGGACAACGGAAGAAGGGGACCATAGCCTCGAGATGGAGACTCTGGAGTCAGACAGGCTTAGTTCTGAACCTAGACCCATCACTCATGACCTTAGGCAGGTTACTTTGCTTTTCTGAGCTTCAAAATTCATATTGGGAGAATAGGGGTGACAACTGTACCCCCCGACACACAGTAAGTGCTTGGACTGGAATGATGGATAACGGATGCAGGAGGGAGAGGAAGATGGGAGTCTGGAGGCTGACATGGAAGTTGCTTGGGGGGTTTCAAAAGATCTCCATGAGATGCTGACATGACTCACGCAGGAAGGTGACTAACACAAACTTAGGTTTGGGGGATGTAAAGCCAGAACGTCCATGCCCGTCTGACACAGGATTCTAGACTAGTTTTTGATTTTGGCCCCCTATTCATGCTATCCACCAAGATTGTAGGAAATGTTCTGAGCAGTCAGATAAGTCGGGTCCTTGGTGTAGCTGGTCTGCTCGTTGGGGTTGTAAGGAAGCCCTTGGCCAATAATGTCCCCCAAGAGGCCCAGCCACACTGCACGTATTCTGGAAATATTGACCAGTGCTTCTTGCAGCTGGCTTTCTAGCTCTACCTGAAGACCCATCGCCTTGAAATTCCTGGGCTTCCTGCAAACCCTTGACATTCGGTCTGATTTGGGGCTTATTCAAACAATGTGAATAATGTAATCAGAAAGTCTCTGTTCTAGGAATTTGCTCTTGCATACTAGTAGTGTTTATAGTTTTTTTTTTAATTTTTCAAGACAGGATCTCTCTCTGTAGCTTTGGCACCTGACCTGGAACTAGATCTTGTAGACTAGGCTGGCCTTGAACTCACAGAGATCTGCCTG
>LOJH01018282.1:5612-25571 GCA_001685095.1 Ellobius talpinus
CTATCTATCTATCTATCTATCTATCTATCTATCTATCTATCTATCTAATGATTTTCCAAAAACAAATACTTGAGAAGTCCTGATTAAAAGGTACAGATTAGAACTATGGTAATCTAAGTCTTTCCTTTGAGTATTTATTTAATAAACTTTTCTTTACCAGTTTGACAAGATATAATTGTTAGTTCAAGGCTCTATCCTTCTCACCCCCCCAAAAAAAAACATTGACATAAATAGCCTCTCATTCTTTCCAGATTAGTCATTAAATTCTTAGCTAGGTTTGTTGATTCGGGCTACAGAAGTATTTTTAACTAAATTTTGAATAATATAGCACTAACATTTTCTATTTTCAGATTGCAAAAAAGTAATCACACTTGGATCTGGACTGAGGTATGGAGTCTTAATATTAGGAAATTCATGTACTTTTACTTATATCTTATTTCTAAAATATCCTACTCCTTCTACAATAGCAAGAAATTTAAATTGAATTAAATTTTGCTTTCAATTAAAAATATTGATCATAAACAAGTGAACACAAGAAAAGCCAAATTGGAAAGCAACATGTTATACTTGTGTTAGAGCTTATACTTTTTCCTTTTACACAGAGTGAAGCTGTTAGAACCACACCATGGTTCTTCAAAAACAACAGAAAGACATAACAAAATTACTTTCGCTTTCTAGCTGAGTAATGACCTCTATGCCAAATAATTCTGTGAAGGCTGCTGGGAAATTGCCGCACTGCCATACCTTTTATATAATGCAGATCTGAGCTTTCTGGAGTCAGTCTGTCTCTAGGATGTTTAATTCAAATGACTGCTCGGGGTTTGTGTACACTTTCTCACTCTGTAGACTTTGTAGTCTACGGACTATATCAGACTCCTAAGACACAGTTCTTGCAAAGCATCCTCTTTACACATGACCCTTTGTCTCCTCCCCATGTTCCGCAAAGTCCTCTGTGTGGCACCCCCAAATCTTCCCTACATGCCACTCACGCCAATATTGCATATGTCAGAGATTTGTGAACACTGTTCCTAAGACATTCCTCTGTAATAGGGAGTAGCGTATTCAGTCACACTACTGCTCATTGCATGTTTTTTATCATAAATTCTCCCTGATTTGCTCCAGAAATGAAGCACAACTCTCTCCCTCCATACTTTCAGCCTGCTTTTATCACTTCTTTCTTCTTCCCCTTCTTTCTACCTCCCTGTTCCTGCCCACTCTCTTCTCTCTCCTCTTCCTTTCTTCACCTTTTCTCCCTTCTTCAAACTCACTCCATTGCCACTTTTGAGGCCAGTCGCTAAGTCTTTATGCTTGAACCTAATCCCTCATTGGGTCCAGCACAGTGCCAGATCCTCAACATTGGTTTACATTCATTCCAATATTATTTATGATTGCATAAATATTTGTTGAACTGTCTTGAAAGGAGATAATTTGAGTAACATATAAGGCGTAGTTTAAAAGCCAGGATCCCACAGTATGCAGAAGCAACTGACTTACCTGTGACAAAACATTAAAAGTACTTTGAAGGTGATCCACATTTTTCAACATGTTCTATCAAAATGGGATGTCTGTGGGCTGGAAAGAGGCCTTAGTAGTTAAACACAATTGCTTACAAAGTGCTTGTACAAAAGACTGAGATTTGGTTCCCAGCACCAACACTTGGTGGCTTTCTGTGGGATAATGCTGTTGTACACTGTAAAGATTTGCCACTTGTACTGGTTTAATAGAATGCTGATTGACCAGTACTGAGGCAGGTAGTAGAGGCAGGATAACCAGACTAGGAGGATTCTGGGAAGAGGAAAGGCAAAGAGTTAGTCACTAGCCAGACGCAGAAGAATCAAGATGAGAATGTCTTACTGAGAAAAAGTACCAAGCCACGTGGATAAACATAGACAAGTCTTATGGATGAATTTAAGTCATAAGAGCTAGTTAGTAATAATCCTGGGCAATAGGCCAAACAGTTTATGTTCAATATACGCCTTGTGTATTTATTTGGAACTGAATGTCTATGGGACTGGGCGGGACAGAAACTTCCTTCTACAATGGCTCACAATTGCCTGTATATTCAGTTCCAGAGAACACAACACTGTTTTTCTTCTGGTCTCCATAGGCATCTGTATGCATCGTTTTCACACACACATGCGTGCACGCGCACACACACACACACAAATGATATTGTGCTTTTTTGGTAATAACAACTGTACATTTTGTTAAGTAGGAGCTTTCTGCCAGGTATGTTGCATGACAAATGGCACACAGTGTCACACCTAATCTCTAATCTACTTGAGAGGATTGAGAAAATTGTGTTCGCTGAGGCAAGTTTTCAGAGGGTCACACAATTTTCATTTGATAAAGCTAAGATTCCAAATCCAGTATATTTACTAGACATGCATTATGTCTGAAATATAAATTGCTTAGATGTAAAAATCTGTGTGATAGGCCAAAGACAGAAAATTAACAAGTTGGTAAGTGTTTTTGTTTGTTTGTTTAAACTACTTTTTCTCTTATCGTTGACTTAAGTAATTCATTTCATTTTAGTAAATAGAGTACAGCTTTACGTAGATGTCTGCTGTTTTTGGAAATGCCAATTTTCAATTTAACTTTTATTTTACCAAATTCCATACTAAAATTCAGACTTCTGAAAGTTTAAAGTATATGATTATAATTATACTACAAAATTGGGCTACTTTTAATGTGAGACTATTCATTTATGTTATTAAGATTTTATGAAATAAACTCTATGGCAGTATAACTCTGTAAATAAGATTCCTACTAACCTGTGTGAGCATAATAATTATCATCATCATCATCATCACTAAGTTCGAAAGGGAAGAATAGAGCAACAATAACAAAAAAGAAGCAAGAATCAGCCTCTCTGCCCCTACTGTCTGATGGTAGAAGACATCCAGGTCTTCTTGCTCCCTCTGCTCCCACGTGATCAGGCTTTTGTTCTTTATCAGATTAATATCTGCAGTGCTGCTTGGGAGAGATCCAGCCTACAGAAGGCAGGTTATAAAAACTTCAGCTTCCATATTGCAGAGCTAATTCTGTATAATAAGTTTTATCCAAAAATGTATGTCTTATTGGTTCTGTGTTTTTCCTTAAGAAAATAACTCATAATTTACATTTGAACTTTACTCAGATTTTTAAAGTACTAAAAAACGCTTCATAAAATATGAATCAAAGTGAAAGATTTGGGAATATTTCTGCAATTTTTGTATTTAATTCAATTTTATAGAAATGAAAATAAAGAACTCAGATGGTTATCACACATTATGCATACGCTACAAGAGACAAATGGAAATGATGCTTAGCTGCCCCCTAGCGGTTTTCATTAGGAATCAATTAGGAGAAATTTTAGTTACATGAAAGAAAATCTACATGGAAACTTTCTTTTCTTTTATTAAAATAGTTGAATTTATTGGGGATATATGATTAAATTTAAGTATGTGTCATATTCCAGGGTGGAAGTAAATCATTGTATAAGTAGAAAATAAATAAATTATGTTTAAAGTTAATTTACTTTAAAAGTTAATAAATTTTAAAAGAATTTTGTTGAAAGTTAATTTACTTTTTCTCTTTATAAAGAAAATGGGATACCACAGTAAAGTGTGTAACAGTCTGAATCTGGCTTTATGGCCATAAAATGATGATCATTAAATTTTTCCTACTTGAAAATATTACATGTAGTAGTAGTGTCATTCCATCTTAATACTGGAATCAATATAGATAGCACATTCTCTGAATCTGTGTCTTGTGAGTCTTTTAATGAACCAACCACTCTATCATTTTTCCATGTACACTTACATTTCTCTTTCTTTTCTCGTTTTTTTTATTTTAACTTTCTAGTTACCCTTGTGGATTTCAGTTCACGCACCCAAATCCCCCTCATCTCCCCCTCCCTTGCAATTCCCCCATCATAATAAAATGAAATTTCAAAATTTTCCTTTTAAATATTGCCATGGAAGGAGTAGTGTGCACTCTCTAGTCCATATATTTTTACTTGCAAATGTTCATTTCATCAAGCCCTTGGTCTGGGTTGAGGCCTGTGGCTTCTGCTATGCTATCAATACTGATCATTGCTGAAACTCCTCCTGGATATCCTGTTGCTGCCCTTTGTCCTGGAGATCCCGCAGCTTTGGCTCTGCAGGACAAGCAACTTCATGTTCTCCAGCAGCTCACAGATGTGGTCGATATTGCAATGGGGTAACTCCTAGAACTGTTCTGGACCTGGGTGGTAGCTGAGTTGGTCAATCTGCCAGCTCGCCCACATCCTCACCACCACACGCTCTCCAGCATGGTCCCAGCTAGCTCACTCAATGCTTCAGGCAGCAAGAGACAGGGCCAGTCCTCATACTCTTGCCCTCTGGGCTGGCTCACCTACACCCACACCAGAAAAGGACAGCTGTACTGTGTTGCCAAGGAGAGGGGCAGAGCTTGCTGCATTTGGTAAGGGGCAGGACCAGCTCTTTAGCTCTCATGTCCCTGAGGCCAGCTCTCCCACCTGCTGCAGGTGGGAAGGGGCCAAGGATGAAGGGCAAGAGGAGGGGCATCTCTCCCTCAAACACACCACCCCACAACAGAGGAGTTAGGGTCAGGTCTCCCATACCCATGCCCTCAATGCTGGTTCTACTGTGCTGACCAAGCATGTGTGTAATGCTCTCCTGAGTACTGCAGCCAGTGAGGAGTGTGACCAACTCTGGGTAGCCCTTGAATATTAACTTGGTCCCAGGCATCAGTCCAGACCAGTGGCATCCACATGGACTTTGGTGGTAACATGGGCCATGGACATCAACATAGACCCTTGGTGCAGACCCAGACACAGTCCTTGGCAGCAGCATGGACCAGGACTTTACCATGGCCTCAGGTGGCTCACAGGCTACTCATATCAGGCTCTTCCTGTCCACCTTCACATCTTTAACTATGCCTCTCATCATAGTGTTCAAACCTTTCTACTTCTTTCTCTCCCTTCTCTGTGGCACTTTCTTGCATTGCACATCATAGTGGCTCATGCTTCAGGAAGGCCACGTGTTAGATGGGATCTCTGGGTGTCTTCTTCCTGCCAGCTCTGTGTGGCGGTGGACAGGACCTCTGGACAAGTATATGCAACACATCTCGTAATCACCAGCAAAGTGCCATTCCAAACTACAGTCATAGATCACTTGACTCCAGTTAGCACTGGTTGTTATCAAGGACAGACGATAACAAATCCTTGTGATAGAATGATAGTTCAATAGTTAAGAGAGGTTGCTGCTTTTCTAGATGACCCAAGTTGAGTTCCCAGCACATATACAGGGCATCTTATAACCTCCTATAATTCCATCACCTGCACATGCATGATGTATACTCACAGAGGCACATATAAACAAATAAAATTATGTAAAGGTCTTTTTAAAAACTCAAAATCAAATCTTGAAAACAAAAAACCAAATCCTACAATGAGTGTAAAGGAAAGGAAACACCTAGATTCTTTAAGTGGGAATGTAAATCAATACAGAAGCTAAGGAAAAGATTACAGATTCAGAAAATTCACAGCATAGAATATACACAAAGGAAATGAAGTAACTAATAATGAATAAACACATGCACCTCAATATTTATTTTAATACAATTCAAAATTGTCAAGATACAAATTCAGTCTAGGTGTCTGTCAACTGATGCATGAATAAAGAAGTATTTCAGTGATATATTCAATGGAATAGTCTATCATAAATGGATGGAATTCTACTATCTTTGACAACATGAATGAAATGTTCTGGCTTTCTGTGGTGAGCGGTTCTCAAATTCAATGGGTTTCAATATGCATTGTTTGTACAAACAAAGAAAGTTTTGATCACAGTGGAGGTTACCTATGATTTTGTTCACTGGGGGTTGTCACTAATTAGAGCTATGCACTGCAGAATGCCATTTGATGAGGAAAAGTTGTTTCATGTTCCATCCAGGCACCATTGGTGGTCAGAGCAATTCTGTGAGTTCTAAAGAGAAGATCAGTATTATATAATTATAAAGTGAAAGTTATCAATTAAAAAACACAAAAGGAAAATGATAGTAGCATGTGTTTAGAGCAAAGTATCTGTTCATTTTAAAAATGCTTCAATACATAGCACTTCTTTTATATTATTGTTTACATACTCATTGACTAATAGGCCAACTGTGAAGGTAGTGAAGATTCTAATCAACTGAGACTGGAAAGAATTCCATTCCTGTGTCTCTTCACAATGAGTTTCAAATAGTAGCCAGTAAAATGAAGACTCCAAAGCAGACAGAGACAGCATGTATATGAACAATAAAATATATGTTTTTATTGTAAGCATATGAGTGTTCTGCCCAGATATACATATGTGTATAATGTCTGTGCCTGATGTTTATGGATCCTAAAGAAGACAACAGATGTCTTGGAACTGGAATAGAGTTGACTATGAGTCATTGTGTGAGTGCTGAGAACTGAACCTGGATCTTGTGCAAAATCTACATAGTTTCTTAATTGCTGAGCCAGTTCTCTAACCCTCAGACAGAATTTTAAAACATATCAATTCTAATAGTACAACCAAAGTTAATACATCTATAATCAGCAAGTAAATATTTTCTTCAACTTTAACCATCATTACACAAACCAACCTATACTCAGTAGCTTGTACATATTATCTACTACAGAAGTACAGAAGTTGTTATAACAAATATATTATCTGCTATCAGTAGCTTTGATGCACTTAAACAAAACCAGTTAGAAAATTTAGTGGAAGAAGATTCTACTTAGTGAGGTAAAACAAAACTAACCAAACAATGATAGATAAATCTCAAAACTTGTCATAAATTTAAAAGAATTGTCTTCAATATATTTGACCAATAGCATCAACTGCTTATGTAAGCTACAAAAGCAAAAATTAGAAAAAATGGAAAATAAACCATGCTTTTGAAAAGAAAAAAATATCATCAGAATGATGTTATCTCCTTCTCAGGTTTTGAATTTAACACAAGTCTAGTTAAAGTCCCTCCAGAAGTTTTCTGGAGCTCCTCTCATTTCTTACAATAGTCATGTGAGAGTACAAATAAACCAGCCAGGAAAATCACTGAGGAAGGATTGCAGCGGTGTGGGGGGGTTAGACTGCAGGCCTTAGCAAATGGTAAAGCATATTAGAATGATGTAATTGAAGAGTGTTTTGTTCTTGCTTGACTAAACATGCTAAATATAGAACAAAAAACAAACTCCAGAAGTATCCAGCTGCATATGGAGTTTAATAGACAGTTGTGACATGTCAAATGTATGAAGTCACACAAGTATTTAAATAAATGATACTGAGACACTCAAATCTATGTAAAGATAAAATTTGATCAGTTTTTGTGATAAATGTATCAGAGTTTCAAATTTAAAGTATTAAAAGGTCAAGAGGATCAGAGAATGAATTAATGAATTACTTTACAAATTGGGAACGAACAAAAACTTAATGTTAGTTAGAGGAAGTTGGAGAATCTGAGGGAAAGAAGGTAGACCATCAAAAAAAAAAATCAAAATTGTAGTTGCAACTACAACCTCATGATGTTGGTGGAGAAAAACGTGTTAATCTAAGTAACCCTGAAAATAAATGTTTTAAATAGAAAGGAACAATGCACATAGGTGCTGGGCCCTGCTGGGTAGATGTATGTTGTATGTACATACAGAATAAATGTTCTAATACAGCTCTACATGAACACCTAAACAGTATAATTAAATAAACAAAGGTGATGTGTATGTCAGTTTCTCCTTGATGGAATGGGGATTTATATGTATGTCATGAAGGAGGTTAGACCATTGTCTGTGATGATGGTTTGACTCAGAGAACAATATTAACATAAGTATGTAGAGTATAAATGTAGTAGATAGCAATATAGAAATACTGATAGACATTCATTGTACTAAAATAAAGTGTCGATGAGACCATGAAGGAGCCACATCTTGTTTTTTGTTGCCATTCTTCACTAAAGAACCAGGGTTTCTTAATTCTTTAATGGCTAAGTCTGATACTGGCCAGAAAATGTAAGTGAATCCTCTGTTTTGTGGTAGTGTCAGGAAGTAAGAAAGTGGGGAAAGCATATTGTTTTGTCACATGTCAAAGGGCTCAGAAACTAACTGAAAAAGGTTTCTATTAATTGATCTGTAGATTCAAATAGCATTGATTAGTATATGATGTATAAAATAAGTATCTTTTTAGTCAACAAGTAAATAAATAAACTAGGGTGAAAAGACACTTTCCCTTGAAAAGAATGGCAAATTAATTTTGCAGAAATTCTCCCCCTAGTGAGGGGTTGGAAAACTCACCACAAATCAGTATGGAAGAGACACTGTATTTTCTTTCTAAATGGCATTATATAGAAAGAGGAACGAAAATGACTTTCAGAGGAGACCTTTACAAAATGACTTCTTCCTGATGATTAAAGTCATTATCACCAGTGATGATCATTTTGATAGACTATGTCCCAGTGTAATTCAGTTACAATGGCACCTTGCAATTGTATATTTATACTGAAAACCTAGAATCCCAATATAATAATAAAAAATTGGGAAAGTATCAACAAGATATCCTACAAAGTACGCCATTAGTATCCATAAAAGCTATGAAATCTTCACCAACAAGGGATTTTAAAAAGTTTTCAGAAGCAAAGTTAACCTAAGGAGATCCAGCATTATATATAAAATTTTGTATATCAAGATTTGAAACAAACAAATACATAAACACACAAACAGAGACCATAAGAAAAAAGCACAAGGAGCCTGGTATTATCCCACACACCTTTAAACCCAGCACTCAGAGGCAGAGAAAGGTAGATCTCTGAGTTTATGGCCAAGCTGGTCTACACAGTGAGTTCTATGACATCCAGGTCTTCAGAGAGCAACCCTGTCTTAAACAAACAAACAAACAAACAAACAAGCGTTTGAGGAAATCTGAATATGAGTGGATTGTACTTAGTCGTCCAAGATTATCACTGCTGCATCATTTCCAACTCAGCCGCCATATTTGTGGTAGATGTCATCAACAAAGGAAGCTGTAAGGTCTATGATCTGCTTAATAAATTTCTCATTACTTTTCAAAATGAACAATTTCACAAACGCAAATTCCTTCCCTGGGTTTTAAGAGATAGAGGTATATTTTTTTGGCTCTTGAAAATGTTATATAAATAAACTAAAGTGGTGGCAGTTGGGCACCCATGGAGCTTCCTGGTACCACTGAGACCACAGGGGATCACCGTGCACCTTGGATTTCCTGTGCTGTAGGCATTCAATCACACACTCCCATCCTCTTATCACGTTTTTTTTTCTTTTAGATTTTCAACTTCATAGATGCCTGATAGGACCATGGAAATGGAAAACTCAGATGAGACTCCAAAACAGGATTATTATGGCTGTACAGCCATTATAGAGTCAATGAATTTCCTGTATTAGACTAAATGTAGTGATCTACTAAACTATAGTTATATCATCTCATGAAAGTATTCCTAAGAATACTCAAAGTGCTAAAACTATCTTGGGTTGAACTGAGCTCTGAACCAGCCCTAAATTTCTAAGCAATGTGACCCGACCTAAAGGTTAACTGCCAGACCACTTAACTGTTCTCTCTCTTTGCAAACAACACTCGCTTGTTATAGATGTCCCTGAGCTGCCTTTCTGTGTACTGACACTTGTGATTTTTGCCCTTAAAAACTCAAAGCAACTAGAGGTCAGAGGCTGCTTCCTACTGATCTGCTTGGTACAGCCCTACTGGCAGTTAAAAAAGCCTCCATTTGGCTTATTCAGGCCTCTCAGGAGTTTTCCTCTTTAGTTATCCCATGACATAAGGAGAATCTGCTCTAAATTAAAATGACTGGGTGTTTTCCAAAGTGGGAAAGATTAAAACAAATCTGGAAAACCTAGGTGAGTCACAAAGACCTGAATAAGTTATGAAGAAACCATCTACCAGGGACCTATCCTGTGACTCTAGCCACTCCAACAGCAATCAAAATGCCTAAAGACAGATACCGGCTCATTACTCTTGAGCCCATCCTCAGAGAACGTAAGGTAAAATGAAGTAAAATTCCCTAGACAGAGCACAAAAGACAGATGTTATTGCACTCATTGCTGTCATCGGCTGCAGAGTCATGAGACTGGGAAAGTTCCCTTAGCTACTAACTCCTGAAGCCAACTGGTACCTAGTTGAAATGGATACTGATGGGTTTTCCGACTCCCTGACCACCATCTATAAAATGAAGTTCAACTCTTGACAAAAGAACTTCAACAATATTTCTGAGATGCAGGGACATTGTCCACAAGGTACTTTAGACAAACTAGGATGCATCTTATCCTGGCACCGTGGAAAATGGAGAACAAACCACCAGGCAGTTGATCAGCCATATCTTCTGAGAATATTAGTCTGTAACAAGAGGGAAAGTTGTCAGAATTGAAATAGTCTCATACTTAGCATGTTACCTTTAACTGCAATCCCAGCCTTTGAGAAGCTAATAAAGTTTGAGGCCATTTTAGGTTTCCTGATGAAACTGTCTATTAAACCAATAAGGTGGAGCAGATTGTGCCAACCCTCCCCATAGCAATTAAAAACAAATATTATGAAAAATGGTTTTTATTCACGGCTACCAAACACTAAATGTATTCTAACCTAAGTCCCCACTTATATTCTGTTTATTGTACGTGTTTCAGATATAGATATATTTCACCTCAAGATAAAAGTGTTATAACACAGAGTAGATAATTGTAACTGGCCTGGAAGAAATAAAGGTATTTTAGAGATACATATGTCCCTCAGTCTATCAGATTGTTCAAACAATGGACCCTAAGAAATGCCAGTTTCCCTCAGGAAACTCATGTTGGGAGAAGAAAAAAAAAAACAAACCTGGCACTAGACAGAGGAGAAACTCATCTTCTGATAAAGAGGCCCCACATAGCTTTTAGACCACCAGTCTGAGACTAAAGTCCAAATAATGCAGGGTCATCTGCAAGTGGGATCACACCTTGACCTGGATTGCTTAGGTGGGTAATCCCTGCCCCTCTTTCTACACTTTAACCTCACTTTAGGGAAATGGATTGGAGGAAGGGGCTCACAGGCTCTTAATCTATCTTCCTAGTGTATTTACATTTAATAAGTTTTTTGTGATAAAGCTGTTACCATTGGATATAAAATAGTTCTTACATTTCAGAGATACCAATGTCATTACTTAGTGTGTATTTAATGTCACATCTGTCTTTACTCAAAGTCACCCAGTGGCTGGGAATCATGGGGCTGTAGATGAGAAATTTCATCTAAGGATGCTGGGCCTGAATGACATTGGAGCTGGGGAAAATGGCTAGGTAGAAGTTTATTTTACCTTTTACTTGGGTAATGTTTAAGTTTTAGTGACATTTTAACATTTACATTTGTATTAGTCATCACCATAAGTAAATGAATTTGTTATTAGCAGTCAAACGTATTCATGTCCTAGTGAATTGAATTTTCAATTGCTAAGACAGGCATTCTTCTATAAAAACACAACTGTGATATCGTTTCAAATCAATAATAAAACAGGAAAGAAAACATTTCCAATTGTGTCTATAGAAATAGTGTATAGTTTTGATGGGTTTGTTCAATGATTTGGATTCAGACAAGTTATTTGTTGTTTATCACATATACCAAGTACATTGAGTCAATTCTCCTCCATCTACAGATAAACACCTATGAAAGCACTGTCAGATGTTTAAACACAATGTAAAGACTATCTGTGACTCCCACTGAAATTCTCATATTTTAGTCAAACTGATTTAAGAGTTTAAAATTTAATCTTGAGCTAATTAATATGAAAGTTGAAAGTTTGCAAATTAATTTTAGCCCTTTGTATATTAAAATGTGTTTCTACTATGTCATATGCTAATATGTAGTTAAGATAAATGTTTATTAGCTCCACAAAGCATAAGGGTATTTTGTTATTTTTCTTATACAGTGACACTTAAAAAAATTACATCAGTTCACAGTTTCAAATAATCACCTTAGTAAATTATTGTTTTGGCAAAACCTTCACAGTTATTTTTTTAAAAAAATGCTATTTATTTTTTTCTTTTGATTTATTCTTCTCTCATACCATATATCCCAACTGCAGCCTCCCCTCCCTGTAGCCCACCCCCAGTAGCCCTCCCCACTATGGCCATCTCTCCTTTTCCCCAGATCCACTGCTCTTCTGTTTCCCTTCAGAAAATAGAAGGCTTCCCAGGGATACCAGCCACAGCAGGGCAAGATGCAATACGATGAAGCACAAGCCCTCATAATAAGGCTGGATGAGACAACCCAGTAGGAGGAAAAGGATCCCAACAGGAGGCAAGAGAGTCAGAGACACCCCCACACCCACTGTTAGAAGTTCCACAAAACCCCATGTATCCATAAGACCTAGCACATATCAAAGCAAGCTGTGAGCCTTCAGCATTTCTAACTTGTAGATTTGTAAGGAATGTGTGCTCATGTGAAATCATGTTGGGTACCTGTCTAGGTTGATTCTATTGAAAAGCAGACACTTACTTGGCCAGGTCTGATTGACAAAGATGACTTTATGAAAGGAGAAAATAAAAGACTTATGATCTGCTTAGCTAAACGAAGTCAAGGCATGTTGTACCACTGGCATAAGATTGGGGGTTTTAAGGGAAAACATTTTCAATAAAAGGCAAAGTTTTAGCTCATTTCTGGTTTCCTTGAGAACCTTTTGCCATTTGTGTGCATATATTTATGGCTTACACATCTAATAAATCACAAGAGACTTGTTATAAGCTATGTTGTCCCTCAAACACAATCCTATTAGCTTACACTACTGACTTTTTCATTTATTGGCACAAAGCAAACATTCTGTCACCCTTCAAAGAGAATTGTTTTCTAAAATAAAATCTCTTCAATGTGTTTTAAGAGACAAATGTATTAATTTTTCTTAAAATATGGCATATGACCACCAGGAGGCAGATATTCATTACGTATCATTTATCAAATGTTTATACAAATAGAGATTTAAAAATAAAAATGTGGAAATAAATAAACATAAAATATGGGTATATTGCTTATTTTTCCTTGAGATGTATGAACACTGGCTTAATTATTGTTAAGAAACTTTCTGTTCTTATTTTTCACATAAGCATTTACTCCAGGGCAATTATAACTGACATTTGACAGACCAGAATGTCTACTTTAGGAAATTTGTTTACACTTGAAGTAAAAATGCTATTTATTTTACTACTTCTATAATTAAATGAAAAAGTTAGATCTTCTAGTTGAGTAAACCGTTTGATAAACATCATGTCTTAGTTTAAACATTTTGTTTATATATATATATATTCATCAAGTGAAGCCAAGTCAGGAACTCAAACAGGGCAGGGATCTGGAGTCAGTAGCTGATGCAGAGGCCATGGAAGTGTGCTGCTTCCTGGTTTGCTCCAATGGCTTGTCCAGACTGCTTTCTTATAGAATTCAGGTCCACCAGTCCAGGGAAGGCACCACCCATAATGGGCTGTGTCCCCTTCCACCAATCACTAGTTAAGAAAATGCACTGCAAGCTTGCCCATGGTCTAATCTGATCTAGGCATTTTCTCAACTGAGGCTCGCTCCTTTCTGATTACTCTAGCTTATATCAAGTTGACATAAAACTAGCCAGCGTACACCATAACCTGTGCATATGCTAGGTAAGAAGTTGACATATAACTAACCAGCACACACCATAATCTGTACATATGCCAGTTGAGAAGTAGACTTTAGGATTATCTTTTTTGTAACAAGAAAACATTTCCCCAGTGTACATAATTGCTGAGTGTTATGTGAGTTACATAAATAATGCTATGTTTTAAAGTAGGCAAGAATTTAAAGATAACTTTTGTAATGTGTATCACTTGATAAAAAAAAGTGTCAGTCTAGAATTGGAGGGTGTCCACAGAAACAGAGGAAAAGTTTTTTTTCTAGAAAAAATAATAAGCAAGTGGAGATTCTGGAGGGCTATTGAAGTGAACCAGCACAACAGAAAACTTCACTAGGTGCACAGCCATTTACACTCTCTCATTTTTGTCCCAGTTCTTGCAAGCTGGGCCTGGTCTCAGTTTTATTCAGGGAACCAAAAGAATGGGTTTCTGTCTGCAACTGAGTCAGAACAATAAGAAGAAAGTGTTTGAGGTTTGAGAGGAAAGAAAATGTTACCAAATTACTGAACTGCTCATTGTTTTCTCTCTTCCTTCCAATGTCAGTGGAGATAGCCTTATTCTCCACAGTGTTAGGAGAGTGTAGGTAGGTACCCTCTACTAACTACTGACCTTATGGGCTAGAAAGATAACTCAGTTGTTAAGAAAAGATCAGGCTGAAGTTGCATTGGTTCTTAGATAGTCCTGAAGTATTAGAAACCCCTCCTATCCCCAACTTCAAACAGATAAAAATTTTCTAGTTTTTATCTTTACTGATCTCCCCTTCAGCTTTCTGATGATAGACCAGAGGACATTTTCTAACTTAAGACCCTGTTTTCCTGAATTCCATCTAAATCAGTATCATGACTGTGACTTAATTGTTGGATAGCCAACAGGATGAAAAAAGAAAAATTCAACCTTTAGTATTCTTAGAGAATATAGTTAACATTCTCAAGAAATGCTATTACTATTTCGGTTTGTAAACAAGATTCAGAATAGTTAATTGCCAACTAATAGTCAGGGTTCTGAGTATATACCTTAAAAGCAACCATGTAGTTCCTAAATTTAATGTCTGGATAAAATAAAGGTGTGACACTAATCATTTTAATTTTTATTTATTTACTTTTTATTTTCTTCCTTTATTAAAAAATAGTCTTTTTTTCATACAGTGCATCTTAATTACAGTTATTCCTCCCCTCTACTCCTGCATGTTCCACCCTCTCCCCTCCCATCCAGAGCCGCTCCCTTTCTGTCTCTCATTACAAGAGAACTGGCTTCTGAAAGATAACAAAACATAACAAAACTTAATAAAACAAAACCCATGTGATAAGTCAAAACAAAAGAAGATTCCCAAGAGAAGGCACAAGAATTAGAAATCCACTTACTCAAACACTCAGGAGTCCCACAAAGTGATGAAATTCAAACTGGTGTGAACCTGTGTCCACCCTGTGCATGCTGCCTCAGTCTTGGTGAGTTCATATGATTGCTCTGTTGATTTAGAGGCCTTGTTCTCCTGGTGTCCTTATCCCCTCTGGCTCTTACATTCTGCTTCATCTTTTCCTGGGTTCTCTGAACTCTGAGGTGAGGAATTTGATGGAGGCATCCCATTTAGAGCTATGAGGTCTCTCTTTGTAGAATGTCTAGTTGTGGGTTTTGTATTTGATCCCATCTGCTGCAGGAGGAAGCTTTCCTGATGATGGCTGAGTAACATATTGATCTATGATTTTAGCAGAATATCATCAGGAGTCATTTTATTGTTACTTTTTTTTTAGACCAGTAGTATTTGGTTTCTCTTAGGTCTCTAAGATATCTAGTTTCTGGTATGGGTTCCATCTCATGGAGTGAGCCTTAAGTCAAATCAAATCAGACATTGGTTAGTTACTTCTACAAGGTACCCATTGCTCTAGCATATTTGCAGGCAGGACAAACTTAGATCAAAGGTTTTGTAGTTGGATTTGTGTTTATGTTGATCTTTTGGTACTTTCCTGTTTCAAAGACACTACTAGAACACAGGGGTGAAGATTCTAGGTAGGCACCAGCTTAAACTCTTCATGTTCAATGAGTTGTATGGTTGTTGTCTTAAGCTATAGGACCTTACTGTCAGCTTGTGAAGAGCAACCTATTGTCTTGGTCTGCATTGTTTGGGTGTTTCTATGGGACCCCTTTGGACAACAACTCAATTGGATGTAACCCAGTTTAGGTACTGAAAAGTTTTGTTTGGCGACAAGAGATGTCCAGTTGGTACTATCTCTCCCTCATTATTTGGAGACTTCACTTGTAACACCTGATTCTGTGTTACCCTCTTGGTGCAGTTCGTGCCTGCCACTGTACCCTATGTGAGCCAGGCAAGGGCCTGGAGATTGAAAGAACACACAAGAGACCTGGGTCGTTTGAAAGGAGATTAGCAGACTGCTGATCAACCTTGGGGAAATCCTTAAATACCTAGTTGCTTCACAAGGAATTCCCCCCAGGCAGGTGAGAAATTGCTACACCCAAGATGGAGTAAACAATGCCCTATAGCTAATCATTAGGCAGGGCAGAGGGAGCACAGAAACAAACAGAATGTTTTAGCTGGCTGACCAGNATGTGAGCCAGGCAAGGGCCTGGAGATTGAAAGAACACACAAGAGACCTGGGTCGTTTGAAAGGAGATTAGCAGACTGCTGATCAACCTTGGGGAAATCCTTAAATACCTAGTTGCTTCACAAGGAATTCCCCCCAGGCAGGTGAGAAATTGCTACACCCAAGATGGAGTAAACAATGCCCTATAGCTAATCATTAGGCAGGGCAGAGGGAGCACAGAAACAAACAGAATGTTTTAGCTGGCTGACCAGAAGATGAACCCCAGGAGCAGGGGTAGACCTGGGCCCTACATTCACTAGGATCATCTTCATACATTTTAGGGAGTTTCCACTGTATTAGGTTTCCATACCATCCCTCAAATGCCCCACAATTCTACCTGTGTCTCTCTGCATTCCCTTGCTCAACCCCATGTCCCCTCCCCTTCCCCACCAGGTTCTCTATTCCTATACCCCTGCACCTTAGTTCTTCTATAAAATCTGTTATATTTGTCTTCCCAGGGAGAACAATATGTCCTCTCAACCCCTTCCTTTATACCTAATATCTCTGGATATATAACATGTAGCTTGGTTGTCATTTAAGGCTGGATCAAAGGTTTTGTAGTTGGATTTGTGTGAATACATACAATATTTATCTTTCTGGGTCTGTGTTACCTTACCCAGGATGATTTTCTTGTAGTTCCACCGATTTGCCTGCAAACTTCAAGATGCCATTCCTTTAACTTTTGAGTAATACTCCATTTTCTTTATTCATTCTTCTGTTGAGGAGCATCTAGGTTGTTTCTAATTTCTGACTATCATGGATAGAGAAACAATGAACATGGCTGAGCAAGTGTGTGACACTAATCTTTGGGGAACTTAGATCAGTTTGGAGTTGTGGTAGCAGTTGGTGGTGATTACACCTGACCACTCTGTCATACCTGATGGAAGACTCTGGGGAATTCTTTAATGGTTGAAGTGAGTGATGCCTGCACAGTATTGTTACTTCTTTAAGCTCTGCATTAACCAGAGCCTTAGCTGTTTCCTTACTTGGACCAGACTTGGTATTGAGTCACATATAAGTAAATCAAGATTGGTGTTCCCTTTCTGGTTTCCTTTTTTTTTCTTCCTGTTACATATGTTGAGTAGTAGTTGGGAAGAGAATAACCACTTAGCATAACACTGTAAGCAAAATGACAGGAAGGAAAATAGGCTTGGAGGACGGAGCCCAGCAAGCAACTGTGTACTCTTGACTGTAAGAACAATGAAGAGATCAAATGAGGGCACATGGAGATATGTGAGTAGGAGGGAAAGAATGTGGAAACACATGTATGTGAGGAAGGCGGAGTGAGAAACTGGTGGTAAGAGGCAGGTGGGCTGGGTGGGAGGAAGGCAAATCAAGAGGGAAGACAGCTGCCACAGGCCACTGTCAGACTGAGCCAAGTAGAGGGAACAGATGGCCACGTTTTGCCTTTCTCAATTGTAAGAGCTGCCTTTGCAAAGTCAGATCCATTCAAAATATTCTTTTATGGGCCAGAAGCACAACAGAGCACTGTTCTGAATGAAAAGAAATGAAACTCCATTGTAAAACAATTCCAACAAATGACAGGCCAGATGTTTCTGTGAATTCAGTATGTCTTGAATGTGCTTGTTCAGTATTTACTATAGGAAGGGGACCATGAATTCAAGACTTTTTTTTGTCTCTTTCCTCATGCTGAGTGGAGCTGCGAAACATCTTAATAGATGATTATGCCCTAAATTTGTTACTGGGGAGATGTCCATTGAAGACACTAAGCCTGATTCTTTCTACTCCTTTAATGTGAAGAAGGGAACTAGTCAAGATAAGCAAATGGTATTTCTTCAGATCAAAGTAGATGGGACCAGTAAATTGGATGGTAATGAGATAGAAAGTTGAGAACTATAACAAGGAAAATAGAATAGACTTGGGAATTCTGTTTAGTTTTATACAGTAAAAATTTCAAGTCTGAGTGGGGCCCCATTGCCAAGAACAAAGGGGTCCTGACCCACAGGTTGAGAACCACTGTTATAGTCTCTTTGGCACAGGAAGGTACTCTGCAGGCTACTGAAAGAGAAACCTGGCCACCAATCCAGCTACAAACCTTAGCCCTACAATCCATCTTGCCTGCCAGATGTGCTGGGAAAATGTGGTCCAGGACTTGTGTAAGTTGCCAACCAATGTCTGAATAAACTTGAGGCCCATGCCACTAGAGGGATTCCATGCCTGACACTGCCTGCACGGCCAGGAACTAGAGGCTGGATAGTCCAGAGACCAAGGGTAGAAATAAACAGTTCTGGCAAAAAGCAAAATAAAAATAGATAGATAGATAGATAGATAGATAGATAGACAGACAGGCAGACAGATAGAGATAAATAAATGATTTCTAAAGATAGTCTTCTGTACTCATAGATTGTATAGTCATTAGCAGAGAGGCTTCTTCTGTCAGATGGGACCAGGTCCAGAGACCCACAGTCAGACATTATGTAGAGAAAGAAAGAGAGGGAGCCTAAATTGGAGGTCTTCAATGTTCCATCTCCTCGGAGATGGGAATGCCCCTCTCAAAGAGGGAAAGGAAAAGTTGTAGGAGTCAGAGGGTATGGAGGACACCAGGAAAACATGGTCTATTGAATCAACTAAGTAGGGTTCACAGAGAGTCAAAAAGCAGGCATCATGCCTGCATGGGTCTGTACTAGGTCCTCTATGTAGGTACTGTGGCTGTTAGCTTAACGTTTTTGTAGGACTCCTAACTGGGAGCAAATGAGTCTCTGACTCTTGCCTGCTCTTGGAACTCTTTTCCTTTTCTTTCAAGGTTGGGTTACCTTGATGTGAGGTCTTTTACCTTGTCTTAAGTATCTTGTTTCATCCAGTTTAGCTGTTGTCTCTTGGAGGCCTCCTACGGAAAACAAAGTGGGAGGGGGTGAAGAGGAGAGGTGTGTGTGTGGGAGAGTTGGGAGGAGTGGGAGGGGGCCTGTGGTCTGTGTGTGTTGTATGAGAAAAGAATCTATTTTCAATACTGGTTTCACAGCATTCTCGCCTATGTGATCTATTGCTAACTAAATGGGATATAGGGCTTGGAATACTGGGCATCAGCAAGACTGGAACAGAGAAGAAGGCACATGATAGCCTGGGATAGAGTGAAAATGAAATGGATGTACCTGGAGATGGAATCCTTTGAAAGGCTTATGCTTTCAGGCATTTATGTATAGGGGATGGGATGTGATAGAGACAGCCATGCTGGTATGAAACCATATTGGCAGGACTCTACAGCGGGACTATCTGAAATGAACACTGATGGGTTAGTTGATGGGTTAGACTGGATTTAGCTTTGGAAGGATAGATGGATATGAATCATTTTAACAGTCACAGGGGATTTAGCTTTTCCCAGAGGTGGTGACTAAAAAGAATTATGATGATAATTCTAGGTGTTGGTATATTTGTATTGTCGATCTGGATGATGTTTACCTGAGTGTTTATTCTAGAAAAATACGTAGAGTTGTGAACGCATGCTCAGTTTTAAATATTCATCATGCTTCAATACAAAATTTAAAACTAATGATACGTAGGGGTACACATTACAATTAAATTAAAATTTGTACAGAATAAATCCAGTTCCTTATATGTTTAAAAGTTTTCCAGGTGATTGTGACATGAAGTCAAACTTTAGACTCACTGAGAACTATGCGAACATGTCTACAGTGTAATGGTTGTTCTGTCTCTTTAAGAGACAAGCCACACCCACTCCCTCCC
>LOJH01018283.1:0-13740 GCA_001685095.1 Ellobius talpinus
AGTGGCTGGCTGCTTTGCTTTTCTGGTCTTCAGGTTGAACCCCAATATCAGTCTGAGTTTTTATTAATTGTGCTACATTTAGTACCCAACTTTTGGACACCACCAGCCCAGGACAGAGATGGGATTGGAATTTCAACCCTGGGAATTAAAATTCGAACCTAGCCACCCGGGTTCAGGAGAAGCACTAGCACCCCAACTCCCATCCACCCTGGCTTAGCGTCCATGTAAAGATGGAAATACACAGAGAATCTGGAGACTGCATGTTATTATGTTGTCTTTGAATTGTTTGACTGCTGAGGAAGGAGCAACAGCTGCTGAAGACATTTGATTATAAATGTTGCTGGATTAATCCAAGCTATATATTTTGAAAATGCCTTGACTTCAAAATTTAAGTCAAAAGACATATTACTTTGGAGAAGAGGTTTCACTTTTGTTTCCACAGAAAGTGAGAGACTGGATTCATTCTGGATTAAGAAAAATGAGGTTTGATCAAGGAAGACCCCCGAAAAAACTCCAATGGGAGCAGATGGCCCAGATGATCCAATGTCTCAGAACACCTCTGTTGCAGTTTCCTCTGAATTCTACATCCAGAATACCCTCAGGACTGCTATCTGAGATGATCCAGCCTCACAGAAAACTCCAGTCAGGATTTGACCATAATCCTAAATTTTCCTTGGGTCCCCATAAGATTATCAGTGCCCCAATCAGCAGGAAGTAGCCTAGAAAACTATGCTCACATTCCCCAAAAAATAAATTATGCATGTTTGTCTTTGTTTCTTGTGTCAGTTACAAGTTGTTATAGATAATGGTCAGGAAAAAAGCTAAACAAAAGAAATTAGATTCAAGGTTCTTGGTTTGAAAAGAAAAAAGGGGGATATAGATATGATAGGAATAAAGAGTAGATTATTGAATCTATTCTTTAAAAAAGGGAGAATACAGGTAAGATAGAAAGGTAGATTATTGGATGTACTTTTAAAAAGCAACTCTAGTTTTACATTGTATTGAATTTTTGTATATTGTATAAAAATTTTGTATATTGATATAAATTTAACATTAATTTTGTTAAAAGATACTGTACATACACTTCTAATCTTGTTCAAGGTATTGTACCTATACAGCTCAATTAACAATATAATGCAATGTTTTGACCTTTAAAATTATTATTGCCAACAGTTTAGGATAATAAGGAAATGCAGGTTAGTAATTAGTCACCTATTATAATCAAACTTGTAGTCACATTAAGTATGATTTCAAAATCAAACAAAGACATATTTTAGATAGGTCATCTTCAAACACTTCAGAGATCTACAGAATATGGCATTTAATATGTTTTAATAACATAGACTCTTTTTTATGACAATGAAACATGTCTGCTCCTGACAGCACCAATCTACTTCAGAGAAGATAACGGGCACTGAAGAAACTCCACATGGAGTTTCTTTGTGGCAAAAGTAAGCTACTGGGCAAGAAAATGTTCTTGCCTCGACTGCTGACAGTATGCTGTTCTACTCAGACAAGCAGAACACAAAAGAAAGTGACTGCCAAACATTGTCAAGATAAGGAGGCACAGTCCTTCAGAATATCCTGCTTCACAAAAAAGTCTGTCAAATATGCTAGGCCCGTAGGCCAAAGACGGATGCCCCAACGTTGCAGAGGAACTTTGGGTGACTGTCCAGGCAGCCAGCTGTTTCTGTCATTTCTCACATTTTTTTGGAAATCTCTTGCTTGCACTTCCTCCTTACTCAATTAATATTATTTCCTTCTTGGGTCTCTAAAGGAGTTGGAGACTAGATAGTTATAGTTTTCCTTGTTTACCTGATGCAGAAAACAAGTTATGATAGAAAGTAAATTAGGTACACAACTTTGGACTCACCAAGATAGGATAGATAGGGAGTATTTTCTCTTAATTTGTCAAATGCAAATGGACTAGACATTGTTGCTGTATTTATTGTCTGTATACATTATATACAGTTATTGTACTTATTGTATATAGTTTTTCTTATATTAGTCATAGTCTTCTTTTNNNNGGCCAGCCTTACAGACCAGGCAGCAATGACACACACCTTTAATCCCAGTAGCCATGCTAGCTTGCCATAGAAACCAGGCAATAGTGGTGAATGCCCTTAATCCCAGAACTAGAGAGGATTATAAAATGGGAGGAGACATCTCTCAGTCCTAGTCTTATTCTGAGGTTTCCTGGAGGCAGGATCACCACTTTCAGACTGAGGTCAAGGTAAGAGCCTGTGGCTGGCTGCTTTGCTTTTCTGGTCTTCAGGTTGAACCCCATCTCTGTCTCTGAGTTTTTACTAATTGTGCTACATTTGTCCTCACAAACTGAACTCTTCTTTAAAATGTAAATTCTTTTGAGGAACCTGAATAGCAAACATTTCCATCATACTCTCCAAGTCCTAGATGAGAGGATCTCAAATGTGCATCCCTCTGAGAAGGGTCTTTGTAGTAAGGTGTGTTCACCTCATATGTGTGTTCACAGGTCCTCTGGTTTGTCAGTCTAGCTTAGGTTGGCATTACTTAAAGTGTCACAGACTCTTGGTTTGCCATGACTACCACATCTTTGAAAGATACTTTTACCTTGGCTAACTTCAAGGTCTAGAAAACAGGTGAAAAGGTTCATCTGGGACACATTTTCGACTCTTTCATTAAGAAGGCCCAAGGCCTCTGGGACATAAGGCCACAGGGCAGGCATGGTGAATTTGGCATGTCTGTATGTCAGAGTCCTGAACATGAATTTTGCTGACACGTAGAATTTTAAATGTTGTCCTTATTTATTATGGTGCTGGAGTTCATCAAGACCAGGGCTTGATGCATTCAGGGGAAATAGTCTGCCACTGAGTTATCTCCACAGTCCTGGGATAAAGTGCCCTGTGTACAGAGGAGGATGAATCCTGTAGGAGAGGAACGAGCTTTGGTCTACTGGGCATGACATGCTCTACCTCACTCAGCACACTGACTCTAGACACTGAACAGAGCCCAGAAGCCTCACAGGCTTCTGCCAAGTATAAAGCACCACTCCTGACTGCCTTCAGAAAGTGGGTCTCTATGGGTGGCGGCCCATGCTTCACAGGAGAAATATGGGGCACAATCAAAGTGACCTGCTGTGTTTCTTCAATTTCAAGGGCCCAAACTTCTAGCCAACTTGTCTCCTTGAAGAAAGTGGGGTCTGGAGACAGAATTGATGAGCCAGCTCTACTTCACAACAAAATCTTGTTTGCTTGTTCTCTTGTTATCAAAGAAAGAGGCAACCCTTTCAAAGAGTTACTGAGAAACAGCAAGGAGCTGAGCAGGTGGGCCAAGTTCACACAGCTGACTTTTGAGGAGTGATAAGCAGGATTGTGTTTTTACTGAGAACACACTGCACTTCTCTCTAAAATCTCACCTCTCCTCTAGATCCAGGCACTCAATAATGGCTGAGAGAGGAGCATGAAGATTGTGCTTGTCTTTCAGCTAACCAAATCCATATAGATATTTCAATTCCAGCATCAGCAGGCAGAGGCAGGCAGAGCTCTGTGAGTTTGAGGAAAGGCTGGTGAAATAGTAAGTTCCAGGTCAGCCTACAGAGTGAGATACTGTCTCAAAGACAAAACAGAAACCTACCCAATAACAAGGCTATTTTCTTTTTTAAGGAGAAACATATACTTTAGATTAATAAAAAAAATCACGAGGCTAAATGAGATAAAGGAAGTCAAGTGACTTCATAAATGAAAACACATGGTTTTTTGTTTGTTTTGTTTTTTGTTTGTTTGCTTTTTCAAGACAGGGTTTCTGTGTAGCCTTAGCTGTCCTGAAAACTCACTCTGTAGACCAGGCTGACCTCGAACTCATGGAGACCTGCCTGTCTCTGCCTTCCAAGTGCTGGGATTAAAAGTGTGTGTCACAGCACCTGGTCAAATGACTCTTATTGTTACCTGCTCACTAGATTAACAAGAAGCCTTATAATTCACATCCCTGAGTCCTGACTGCCTTGTTATCCACTTTAAAATAAAACAGAAGTCCGGTGCTAAAAGCTCTCAAAGATGCTGTTCCAAAAGAGGTGCCTGGGAAATTTAAGTGGCTTATGGAATAAGTAACATAGTAAGAGGCACTTAAAAATTCTCTTCTAATCCATTTCTCATCAATAAAAACATCTCTATTTATAGCTGACATCTCTTAAATATACCCAAACACTAGCTAAGCACTCTTCTTTTTCAGAAAGAAAAATAGTCCTGGGGTCAAACTTTGGTAGCACATTCAACACTATCTAATAAAGTTTCATATCTTAACATGGTGGTGGTGTGATTATTCGTCCATTTGGGGGCAGGCAATACAGGCTTACTGTTTACCATAAACATGTGGTTTCGATGAAACTATTTAATAGGTCGCAGTTACACAAAAACACATCTCAAAACTGCAAACAGTATTGCCATCAGGCAAAACAAAGATCAAATGCCTGAAGATTTAGTTTTGAGAAAATGACCTCACAATCTTTAGGGGCAGCTCAGATGACACAAGATTTGAACCTGAATCCAGAGCCACCTCTCTCCACTCCAAATTCAGTGTTTCTCATATTTTGTAAGGCAAACAGTCCTATGAGGAGCTTGATCAAAATGCTGATACCAGGTCTGGAAAGAGGGCTCCGCAGTTAAGAGTGTGTACTGCACTTGCAGAGAACTTGAGTTGGGTTTCTAGCACCAACACACAGGGGCTCACAAACTGCCTGCTATTTCAGCTTTAGATTCGAACCCGCTTTTGGCCTCTCTGGCACTTAACTACTCATAAAATTTTTTAAAATATTTAAAAAAAAAGAAAAGAAAAAAGAAAAAAAAGAAACACATATCAACCCAAGCAGATAATGAGCGGGACCCGGAAATCTGCATTTCTAACAGGTTAATGCTGCCGATAGAGGGCTACATTGCTCGAGAAAGGCCGGGTGGAGACTACAATGGTACTGCAGGACACTCAAGTACCACATCTGCACTGACATCATGTCATGGGCGGGTAATCGCTTGGTTCTCCCCTCCCCAACGCATCCTGCGCAAGTCCACCTGTTCCCGTCAATCACCTCGATGTGCGCTACAAACTCCACCCCCACGTCGCGCGCCTGTGACGCAATGAACGTCTCCCCGGTGACATCCGTGACCTCCCCTTCAGATATCCCCCGGCCGGGTGCCCCGCGCTGGGCCCACGACCGCGAGTGGCCGGTACCTGAGAAGGGCCTCCGGACGCCAGTGCGCAAGCGCCACATGGAAGCAGCCGCTATCGCCCTCGTGCCGCTCATTACCGGTGACAACGCAACCAAGGCCTAAGCGCCCGGGCCAATTGTGCTTTCGGCTCACGGTGATGACGCATGGGTGCGGCGGGTCGGGGAAACGCCCCTGGACCCGGGGTTCCACCCAATTGGCTGGAAATGGCGATGCAAGAACTCTACTGGGTGTGCTGCCTGCCAATCACTGGGGCGTCATGAAGGGGACCCTGGCTGATTTTATGGATGAGGATGAGGAGTTTCTTTGCAGGGGCGACCCAGGTGCACTGCTCACTGTCTCGCCTCGGTCACTGTTGGGGCCTTTGTTTCCCCCGCCTTACGGATATCTTTTTTCTCTATTTGCAGCCTCTCTACACCTAAAATTCAGTAGAAATCTGCTAAAACACTCCAGTGTTTGGTGTAATTGTGGGTCTGACAGCTCCTTTCACAGTATTTCCTGTCCCTTCTCATTTTTTTGAGATTTGTGTCATACATTGTTCTTCATACTTCACTGGATTATTCCTGGCCGTGTGTATTGGTGCACACTGGTGATGGAGAAGACTGTGTGTTGAGGGAAGGAAAATTTAACAACATACACTAAACTTTTAAAAGTGTGTATCCATTAATATGACAGCTAGGGGCTAGCCAATAGAAATAAGTTTTCAAGTAAGTCATGTATATGAGGCAAAAAATATGCCTAAAGGATATAAATCAGTTATAGGTGCTGCCAGAGGCTGTGGTTTTAAGGGAACTTCAGATTGCACCCTTGTTTTTTGTGTATATTTGATGCATACTGTAAAATAACTGAAGCTACCAAGCTATATAATGATAGTGTTCAAATTAGTATACTACAGTAACTTAAAATTAAGATGAACCCCAGTACTCAACATTAGTGGCAGTGAAGGTGAAGTAACAGCCCCGTGTAGTGCTCAGCTTAAATCAGGCTTCCCAAACCTTCACATGTTCAAAACCTTTGCCATGTACTGCGCTTCTAGACATGTCCTAAAGATAAAAAGATGCTGAGATGTACTACATCCTAATTATTACAAAAATTTTTTGGAAGTAAATTGTTAAAAATTGGAGCAGAGAGATGGCTCAGAGGTTAAGATGCTTCCTGGTCTTGCAGAACCTGGGTTTGGTTCCCAGCACCCATAACAGGAGACTAATAGCTGCCTGTAACTCCGGCTCCACAGTATCTAGCACCCACCTCTGGACTTTGCAGGCACCATTTACAATGTTTCCATCAAGAGAATGTAAAAAAAAAAAACACTGATCCATGAGCAGTTAGCAGCAGCTCCCTGAAATGTATGTAATGATTTCTTTTTTAAGTTCAGATCTGATTGGGTAACTCAGGCTTGCCTCAGACTGGTGATATGGCTACTTCAGCCCCCAAAGCTCAGAGGTGTCTATCAGTACAATGAACTGTGAACGAATTTTGCTGTGGCTGCCTCAGTCTCCCCCCAGAGCTAACAGGTGTGTGTCAGTAGTGAACCGTAAGAACTTTGGTTAAAATGGCAAAGCACTGACGTGGACAAAGTGAGAATACTACAGTCTCTTTCCTCTTCTCTCCCTCCCTCTGTGCTTTATCTTTGGTTATGAGTAACAGTCTCATCTTATAGTGAGAGCTTGCTGTGTAGTCAGGCTGGCTTTGAAGACTTTGAAGTCTGCCTCAGCCTTGGTGCTAACTCTGTACTTCATTAAAAAAAGTGTGCTTACGAGTAATTTTACTTTTTTCCTCTGTGGTTTTCAATGGTCTCATACTTTCTATGCTAAGTACTTTTATGTTTCCAAAGGGGAACAAAGAGTATTGCTTTCCTAATCAAATTCTGAAATATAAAAGCAACTTGTCTTACTTTTGTACTGTAGATGTGAGGGGACTGTCCCAGAAAGTGAAGGCATCTGCCCACAGCAAAAGGACATCCCTGTATCAAGCACTTCTCACACTCTGGTCAGGCTTCTGAGAAAGCCGCACACTACAGAGTCTAAAGATATGTTCGGAAGTTCTCACAGGGGCAGACCTTGCGCCACCCTGGAAAAAATGAATTCTTCTGTTTCCAAATGCTTAGCATAAGTGGCTAGCTGCCCAACAGGTTTCCAGCTGCGAGATCTTGTGAACTGAAGAGTAAACGCAAACTAAACACCTGTCTGACTGGATTCTCCTCTTCACTGGAGTGGACACATGTTGTGACTGCAAGAAGCTGCAAGTCTGCCTTTAAAAAAAAAAGAGGGAAAAATGGAAATGTCTGCCAAGGCTTTTCAAGTTCAGTCTTCCAGTGTTTGTGCAGGGGAAGAATTACAAAAGCCACCTCAAGTGCCCGCTAGTGGTTGTGTGGTTACGGGAAATGTGTATGGCTGCTGAAATGCTACACAGCCATAAAAAGAAGTACGCAGCAACTTGCAAAGAACTTCAAGATATTAAGAAAAAATTCAGAGATAAGTATTCATAACATACCCAACACATATATTTCTACTTCAATATTTATTATATCTTTATAGAATAAACACAACAGTGGTTTTCTATGGTGTTAAGGTATAAAGTGCTTAAAATACCTTTGTCTTTGAAGTTTAAAGCACACAAACATGCTTTTTTTAATTTTATTTATTTATTTATTATGTATACAGTGTTCTGTCTGTCTTTATGCTTGCAGGCCAGAAGAGGGTACCGGTCTCATTACAGATGGCTGTGAACCACCATGTGGTTGCTGGGAATTGAACATAAGACCTCTGGAAGAGCAGTCAGTGCTCTTAACCTCTGAGCCATCTCTCCAGCCCCCAAACATGCTTTTCTTTGGCTTCAGGAAAACCAAGAAGTGATAAAACTCATCCAACACACCCATCAGATGTCAGAATGCTACTTCCTCTAACTGCAGTGAGAAGAGCATCTTTACAGAATATTGCAATTTCCCTCATCACCCAGTTCTTGATGATGATCTTTTGTGGGTTCAAGTGCACACAATCGCACTTAAAACCTTCAAGACACTGTGTAATCAGTAGTTTAACCTGTTAAAGCCGCGCATTAAAAACCATACCGCTATCACCTGGTTACTAAAGTTATCAAAACATTCAAGAGGTATGGACATTAGCAGTGATCACTAAAACTAACATACTAGTTGGCATATTTTGGTATCCATTTTATAACAAAGAAAGCAGTATACTGTTCATTTTAACCACCATCCGTACAAAGAGGAAAGTAGGTCATCCTCAGGGGCACGGGACGAAAATATTATTATGAAGGTACTAGGCAAAATGCCAACAGTTAGAATTTGTAAAATGAGGATGGAATGAACTTTGGTTTATTCAGACTGC
Source organism: Ellobius talpinus (assembly GCA_001685095.1). Taxonomy (NCBI): domain Eukaryota; kingdom Metazoa; phylum Chordata; class Mammalia; order Rodentia; family Cricetidae; genus Ellobius; species Ellobius talpinus. The sequence continues at coordinate 8,543 of LOJH01018283.1, forward strand.
CTGTTGTTAGGGTTAAAAACTCATAGATCTTCAAATATAAGAAAATGTTAGGAAATACACATTCTCACGGGTACAAAAATATCCCATGTTGATACAACCTCGTGGAAGATCAGATAAATTATTGTGTTGGGCTTGAGGATATGAGTTACATCTATACACACACACAAGAGAGAGAGAGAGAGAGAGAGAGAGAGAGAGAGAGAGAGAAGACACACACAAAGGACCCTTTATACATATAGAGATGTGTTCGCCATGACAAGTTTGCTTTCCTTCCAGAGCAAGAAGCCAATCACTTCTGAGAAACAAGGCAGTGGTCAGAGGAGGGAGATACTTCTTGGCAGCTTTCTAAAACCATGGATCTAATTTTAAATGTCAGAAAAGGTTAGGAGCCAGTGAAAAACTGAAGCTTCAAACTGTCTGTCACAGGACTTGTAGCGCCCTGACAGACTTTCAGGTAAAAGGTGAATGAATTAGGCACTGTTAAAAGGGCCAGCTTTGGGAAGACACATGATGAGGTATTTATTAAATACAGTTTTTACCGTAGCAGAGATCGCAAGAGATGCTCTGTTTCTGTAATGTTTTATAAAAACAAAGGTACACACATCCAAAGTTTTAAGTCCAGGCAAACAAAGCCTAGCCCTTTGAAATGTGTATTTAAGCAATCAGAACCCAACCTATGTTTGTATTGTGTGCTGTTCTTATGAACAGGATAGGCCATGGATCTACGTCTGAAATCACACATATAACCCCTGAGCCTTACCCACGGCTTCAATACCAAGCAGTACACTATAGCCTGGCTCTGAAACATTTGGTTTCCTTCAGGAATGAACTCCACGCAAGGGAGAGGAATGACATTTGGAAAACAGAGAGGAACTGTCCATCTGTCTTGCAAGGTTTTACCCTCCTTCAATTCTGTCATCAAATCGCAGAACTTGCAGCCAGGTAGAATCAGAAGGTTGGTGGCTAACCAGCCAGCTAAGGTCACTTTCCCCTGAGGAGTGAACCAGACTGCAGGAAAGGCTTGGAGGGGCTGCATCCTGCCTCAGTCCCCTGCTCAAGGGCTGACCCTGATGTGGGCAGAAATTCAAGTGTGGTCCAGGCACACAGCAGGAGCTACCAGGACGGTATTTCCACATTCTTATCAGCTGCTCCAAGCCTTTAGCACCTGAAGATGCATGTTCATTTGAAAAAAAATAAGTCAGGTTGAGTTTTAAGTCACCAGTGGCATTTGAGACGGTACTCACTCAACCTGGAAAGACTTCCAAAGAAACCACCCAGCTTTGGAGATGGGGAGCTCAGTTTTACTTTGAAAAGCAATACATACAAACCTTTAAAAATACAAAAGTCTAAACAAAAAATAAATAAAAAATCTCCTTCTCTGACTTCAGTAATAAAGCCGGAGCAACTTGAGAAGCCCTTGTTCTGGTAGAATCCTCAGGGAGCCATGGCTCTCCAGGGGTCAGTCTGGTTGACTAAGTCACTGAAAGCCCTAAAGTCTAGAAAAATACATTTTAACAGTTCCACTCAGGCGGACTTTGTAGGGTCTCCAGGGCCCCACGCTGAGAAGCTGGAGGCAGCGTCTTGCTCAAGCCGGCTGGCTCCGCACATCCCTTTGAGCTTCGGCTAGTTTCTGGATAAGATAACGCTTGTCACGATTCTCCTAAAAAGAAAAGCAGGTTTGAAGTCCATCTCATCTGTTTAGAAATGTAGGAAGCTATTTCTCTCTAGTGAGTCTCTAGTCAGACTCCAGGTAAAGGATTCCAGCCATTGGAGTGCCACCTTGACTTCTAGTCTGGCCTGTCTCCCTCACCAGAGGTCCCACCACAGCCCCTTGTCCACAGGATAGCTGGAGATCTAGAAACACACATGTGGGCTGAGTGCCTGGCATGCACACAGCCCGGGTTCCACCCCCAGCATTGCCTAAACTGGGTGCGGTGGTCCATGACTGTAACTCCAACCCTCAGGAGGTGGGTGTAGGAAGATCAAAAGTCCAAGGTCATCCTTGTCTAAGCAGAGTTTGGGACTGGGGCTACAAAGACCTAGTCTCAGACAGACAATTTAATCCAAATACTAAGTAAAACTGAAACCTGTTGAATTTGCCAGGCAATGCAGTGACCTCTGACTAATGTCAAAGAATCATCTTGCCCCTGTCCTTCTCGCCCTCCAGCCATATACCCCCATTCTCCTGTCTCCCCAAAGTGCCTGGCTTATTCCCACACAGGGTCCTTTCATCCCCCCTAAGGACTACTATCATTCCTGTCTCACTTCTGATGTCACCTCCAACAGGCCTCCCACAGCCAGTGGCTGCTGTAGTCTTGGCTCCTCCATCCTTCCACATACCTAGCTCTTATGATCGTCACAGGAATTAGTTCATTGTGTGTACACGCCCTTACAGATGTGTACATGCTCATGTGGAGGTGGGGGAGCATGTGTGCACAGATGTGGACCTTCATGGGGCAGTCAGAAGTCAACCTCAGGTACCATTCCTCCAGTGGGGTTGATGAGGCAGGGGTGGTATTTGTTTTAAAATTATCTTTAGATGTGTTTATGGGCATCAGTGTTTTGTCTGAAGGTATGTATGTGCACCTGTGCAGGCCTGGTGCCTGCAGAATGTCAAAAGAGGGTGTCAGATCCCCTGCAACTGGAGCTATGGATGACTGTGAGTCACCACATGGGTGCTGAGAATTGAACCCGGGTCCTCTGCAAGAGCAACTAGTGCTCTTAACCACTGAGTCATGGCGACAGTTCCCTGTCCACCAGGTTTTGAGACAGAGTTTCTTAATTAGACCAGCAACTTGCCTGAGGTTAGGCTTCCTGGCCAGTCAGCCTAGAGATCCTCCTGATTCTGCTTCCCCGTGCTGGGCCTACACATGCAGACCGTGATGCCTGCAGCCTTTTACATGGATGCATGGGTGGAGCTCGGGTCCTCATGCCTGTAAAGCAGCACTTCACACACCGGGCTACCTCCCCACTCCAAATGTATCGCTTCTCTCACTCTTTAATACTTTCGTCTCTCTGGCATAGTACCAGATGAGCCAGCTGAGTGAATGAATGAATGAACCAGATGAATGAATGAAACTAGAGAGGGCTGCTTTATCTTCCCCCCCTTTATTTGAAACAAGGTCTTGGTGGTGTGGAACTCACTGTGTAGACCAGGTATATGTGGAACTTGCGACCTGCCTGCCTTGGCCTCCTGAGTGCTAGGACTACAGGCCTGTGCCATCATGCCCAGAGTCCTGGCCAGGACCCTCTGGGTCTGTGCTTCCTTACCAGGGACAGCTGCTCTCGGAGCTGGACAACTACCCGCTTGTGTGCTCCAGCCAGTGCGATGAAGTAGAACATGACCAGGCTGCAAGACAAGACAGATAGGTTGTAAGGGAGCCTGCGTTACCAGAATGTCACTAAAAAACACCCTAACACAGGGAGGTTGTATCATCTGCAGGTCAACAAAAACCACCCCAGGACTGCAGGCTGCTAAAAACCACCCAACACTCATCGGGGAGTTGTGACACCTGAAGGCCACTAAAATCCAACACAGTATATTTCATTTGGATTATGTTTTCTCTGGCTATAAAAAAGAGTTAAGCAGGCAAGCCCTCCTATCTCCTAAACAGATGGCAGACGGCAGGAGAGACACCTGGAGGCAGGAGAGCCTGACTTAGAAGTCTTTAGCTTTCTCAGCTAATTACAAAGTTACTAATGCTCCTCCCCTGACTGCCGAATGGCAGCGAGAAGAGGGATAAGCCCAGAAAGTCAGCTAAGGGTGTTCAGTAATTGGCTGGGGATGCTCACTTGGCAGGCACTCTGGCCTCAGTTTCCTCATCTGGGAGATGATAAAGGAAATTGGTGACAATGCTAGGACTAAAAGCCATTAACAGCTTCCTGTCTACAGCTCTGGGACTCAGACGGGGTCAAGGTACAGCGGGACGGAGGGCAAGCCCCCATTTCATAGGGAAGCCAGTCTCACCTCGTTCCTGTCCATGTCCCCAGACAGGGCTGATCAAATCAGCACCAAATAACCAGGCGATGTAGAGAGTCTACAAAGTCTCTCCAAGGACAGCAAAGGCAGAGCAGATGTTCACCACTAGGGGGCACCAGGCGAACTACTAACTCATTACTGTGGGAAGACCAGCTGAGCATCCCTAAGTCATTTTATTAATCTCAGCTGGAGTAGGTGTAGGACTAGGAGTCCCCTTTTCATGAGCATTTTTTAAGCTACTTCCTAGAGTGGGCTTTTACTGGACTAATGATGTCATAATAGTTCATTGTGGCTTAGACACGGCAGAGGCAGAGTTCAAGTGCAAGCTCCTCTCCAGGGCTCTTCTGTCGCCCACTGATCCATTATTTTTTTCATAGACTGTGAGATTTAGGCAACCCACCAGCGATGTTAGAAATAGACCGTGTTTACTGTGCTTTTATAATCAGGCACATGGGGCTCGGGCCTTACGAGTGTAAACTTCCTGAGTCTAGTCAACAACCCTCTGAAAGAGTAAATATTATTATGTCATTTTAAAATGGAAAAGTGAGGCTCAGAGAAGCTCGGTAACTTGTCAAGCCTAGCATGTGATACTCCGGGGTATTCCCAAAGGCCTGCGTGCTAAAAGTGTGGCTCCCAGCAGGTGGTGCCGTTAGGATGTGGGCTCTAGCAAGAGGAAGGTAGGTCAATGGGGTGTGTCCTTGATGGGGTTATTGAAACCCAGGTCCTTTCCTCTTTCTTTGCTTCCCAGTGGGCATGAAGTGAACGGGCCTACTGTACTGTGTGTTCCCACCAAAGGGACTGTGACCAGCTCGAACACGGAGGGTATGCCTCTGTCAGGGTTTGCCCTTCTCTCCCATTTCCTCTGCCTTGCTAAAAACCATTAGCTTACATTCCTAAAGCTACCACCAAGGCCCATTTCCTTAGTAGGCCACTTCCTCCTCCTGAGACTGACTACCCAGGTCCAGTTAGCAAAGTACTGAAGTCCAACAATCAAAAGCCCCTTCTGGTTCACCTAATTAACATGCCCAATTAAAATTAAACGCCTCTTCCTCCCACCCCGCTCATCTACACCTGAGACAGGTGGGAGAGCCGGCCCTGAGATCAGAAGGGCAGAAGAGCTACCCCTGCCTGCCACTAAGCTGCAACACGAGAGAGGAGAGAGGAGAGAGGAGAGAGGAGAGAGAGAGGAGAGAGAGAGAGAGAGAGAGAGAGAGAGAGA
>LOJH01018284.1:0-21830 GCA_001685095.1 Ellobius talpinus
TTTTTCCTTTGCAGCTCTTAATATTCTTTCTTTATTCTGTATGTTTTGCACTTTAATTATTATATGGCAAGGGGACTTTTCTTTTTGATCCAGTCTATTTGGTGTCCTGTAAGCTTCTTGTCCCTTCATAGACATATCCTTCTTTAGGTTAGGAAAGTTTTCTTCTATGATTTTGTTGAATATATTTTCTGTGCCTTTGAGCTGGGATTTCCCCTTCCATTTCTAGTATTGTTAGGTTTGATATTTTCATGGTGTTCCAGATTTCTTGGATGTTCTAAGAATTTTTTTTGGAACCAATGGATCTAATTCCTTTATAGTATCTTCAATACCTGAGATTCTGTCCTCCATCTCTTGTATTCTGTTGGTTAGGCTTGCATCTGTAGTTCAGTTCACTTACCCACATTTTCAATTTCCAGAATTTCCTTGGTTTGTGTTTTCTTTACTGCCTATATTTTAGTTTTCAAGTCTTGAACTGTTTGAACTGTCTGCTTCACCTGTTTGGTTGTTCTTTCTTGGTTTTAAGAGATTTTTTGATTTCTTCCAATTTTTTTCTTTGTCTTTTCTTCCATTTCTTTAAGGGAATTTTTCATTTAATCTTTAAGGGTCTCTTACAACCTCATAAAGATATATTTAAGATCGTTTTCTTCTGTTTCTTCTGCCTTAGGATTATTAGGTCTTCCTGTTGTATGACCACTAGGTTCCGGTGTTACCATGTTATGCTTTTTAGGTTGTTGAATGAATTCTTGCATTGGCGCCTACCCACCTCTTCCTCCAGTTGGTGCCAGCAGTGTTTTTGTCTCTTGGTTCAATCCTTGCAGTTGCTGCCTGTGTCTTAGGGAGCTTCTCTTAGTCTACTCTGTGCAGTTGCTGCCTGTGTCTCGGGGCAGCTGAGGTCTCTTCTGGCCTGTTCTCTTGGTCTGCTCTGTGCAGTCACAACCTGTGCTTCAGAGTTCCTCTGAGGTTGCAGGGGGTTGGGTGGGTTTGGGGGCAGAGTGGGACTTATAGCTTACAGATCAGATTCTGATCAATGGGGATGGTGTTGGAACTGTCTACCTGTAGGAAACTTGCCTGCTGGGTGACTAGTGAAGCTGATGCAGGTTGGAGAGGGGCCTGGGGTTTTGCCCTGGTACCAAAGGATGCCCAGCTGGGTTCACTCACTCACTTCTTTGGTCTACTCTGTTTCCTCGATTTCTTTAAGGGACTTTTTCATTTCCTCTATAAGGCCTATATCATCTTCATAATGTTATTTTTAAGGTTGTTTTCTTGTACTTCAGCTGCATTGGAATGTTCAGGTCTTGCTGTTGTAGGATCACTGGGTTCTGGTGGTGCCATATTGCCCTTCCTGTGAATTATTGAATGTATTCTTATACTGGCATTTACTCATCTGGGTTTGGGATGATTACAGGTTGGGAGGGTGATTCTTGTGTTGTCTTTGTTAGATGGGTGTTTCATTCCTTTATTATCTGTTTCCTTTATTGTCTTCTGGCCTGAATGGCCAAGGGTTCTGGTGACTGGCAGGTCTTCAGGTCTGTAGCGTGTTTTAGCTGAGGTTTTGGGGGGGGCATGGGTGCCTACATCCTGCATATCTAGTCTGCTTCTTCTGACTGGTGTGGGTTGTACCTGTGCCTATAGACTCTGCTGGAGTTGTGGAGAGAGGGGCTGGCCACAGGGATGATGATGAAGAGGGTGGAGTTGGGCAGCAGAATGGGTCTTGGGGCAAACAGAATCCCATGGGTGGTAGCGGTGGTGGAGCCTGCAGGCAGGTTCCTCACTGCTGGCTGGTCGGTGAGGACTGCACCAGAGCAGTATGTAGGCAGACGTCTCTTTCCCACCTCCCAGTTCCCAAATAACCAACTCAGAGACTTAATATTAACTATACATGCTCAACCAATAGCTCAGCCTTGTTATTAACTAACTCTTACATCTAAATTAACTCATATTTTCTTAATCTATGCTTTGCCACGTGGCTTGGTACCATTTCTCAGTACAGCATGTCCATCTTGCTTCTCTCTGCATCTGCTTGTGACTCCAGTCCCGCCCTTCTCCTTCCCAGCGTTCTATTTGGCTCTCCCACCTAGCCTTACTCTGTTCAGCTCTTGGTCAGTCAACTTCTTTACTAAACAAATCAGAGTGACATACATTCACATAGTGTATAGGAACAGTCACAGTAGTGGAGTAACATCAGAGATGGGGGTGAGGCCCAGATATCTTGCTGGTGCTGAGACGGGAGGGGGAGGGGCACAATCTGTGCCCTCGGACTTAGTTTGGAGGTGGGAGCAGTTCAGCTGGGAGGCCAAAACTCACCTGTTCTTCCCACTGGTTTGGGGTGTACCTGTGCCTGTAGAGTTTGCTGGAGATGTGGGGGAAGGGCTGTCCATGGGGAGGATGATGGGNTGGGTGGGGTTGGGCAACAGAGTGGGTCTTGGGGGGGACAGAATCTAGTGGGTGGCAGTGGTGGTTGTACAGCTTAAAGGCAGGTCTCTCACCCGCTAGCTAACTGGTGGGGACTGCCAACAGCCTGGTTCTTATGAGCTGGTCTTCTTGGATCCCTGGCATCTAGAGCGATACCTGCCGGGCTGACTAGGCTGCCCTTTGGTGTAGACTTCAGAGCGTTTTCCTTCACTTGTTCACGTAAGACAACACATTCAATAGGGGTTCAATGTCTTCAGTGGAAATTCCATGGAGTGGCAGTCCCGCCATTGCTCCCGGGAGGGAGGGCCACCTTTTAGTTGGCGTGTAATAATACAGGGCCACAGTGCTGTCTTCACCTCACCTCTGACTACGGTGCCACTATTGCAGTGAGCAGAGGGTCCCATTCCAGACTGTCCTGAGGGTGCAAGGGGTGGGTCTAGGGTACAAGTACAAACTTGACCTCTGACTTCCGTGGAACCCCACTTCCTTCTCACAGGGCCTTCAGCCTTTCCTAATATTCTCCTCCAGTCCTTGAGAGCTATAAAGGGACCGCTCGTCCTGGACTCTCTTGGAGGCCTGCCACCCTTCCCACAACCCCTGTCACGCACAATACTGTACTGAGCCCTCCCCAGGACAGGCTCAGCCTCAGAGATGGCGCCTCACTTGACCTATGTGAATAAGTCAGTCACATGACTTGCCCTGGCTTCCCCAGTGCCAAAATGGGTAAAACTTCACAAGTTATGAAAATTAGAGGTGACACTCCAGAGCTGGCCAACCCTGGCACGTGTCACTGAGGTAACTCCGTGTCCTCTTCTGTTCACCCATTCCCACCTCGCAAGCTTTCTCCTTGTTCCGGAGTGGCACCTCTTGGCGAAAGATGAGAATTCAGTACAAGACTGACCTCATTCTCCTTCCTTCATCCTTCTACTGGATGAGCCTGGATGGAATTCGGGTAGGCAGCAGGTACTTGCTGTGTCCAAAGCAAATCTACCCGATTCCCACCCTCTAACCAACCCCTAGCTCCTAACCCCCCTAACCCCTACATACAGCGCCAGGGCACACTCTCACATGGTCTTTTCTTTATTCTGGGATCTTGTTCTCTCTCTTGCCCAGCTCACTTCCTGTGCAGTTCCAAGGTAGAGAGAAGACAGCTAGCCATACCTTAGGCCCCCTCAGTCCTGTGCTCTGGGCTCCATCTGTGGGTGGTCTGAGGTTCGCAGAGGGGCCTTCCTCTACATTTCTTCTTGTCTCAGCTGCCCCCCTGCCTCTAGCACCTGCCAGCGGATATGTCAATAAAAACACACGCTGGGCACTCACTGGCGTCAGTCAGGGTTTTCTAGACAGAGCGGTAACTACATACGTGTGAGGGGACATGGGCAAGGCAGTTTACTGGATCGTGGGGTGGAGAAGACCCACACCAGGCTTTTTTGCAAGTCAAAGCCCTGAAATGTTACTTAGCTTGTGTTCACAGGCTCAGGAATGAGCGATTTCTGGGAAAGTTTTGGAACTCAAGAGCTCCCACGCCAATGCACACAATGGCAGAGTCCTAGCTCCTGAACAGTCATCTTTTGTTCTAACACAGCCAGTGGTGCCACCATTTCTCCCACCTGATCCGCCTCTCACAGGCCAGTTCCTGGGGGGCACATCTAGCGCCCTTGTAGCAAAGCGAGAGAGAATGTAAAACGAAGCCCATTTCTGAAGGGCAGAGATGGGAAGTCACCTCCACCAACAGGGGGTGCATGGATGCCGAGAGATGCAAGTGTCCTGCCAGGCACACGGGGGCGCTCTGGAGCTCAGGCAGGAAAACCCCGCCTACTCACACCATGTGCTTCTGAGAGCCTTGATGTGTTTTTCCTTTCCCCATCACGACCTCTGCCAGAACCAGTATTTTGTTCTATTACGACTGAAGCTCACGGACAGGGGCTATCATCTCTGTTTTTGTTTGGTTTTGTAAATCAGCTATTTTCATCACATTAACGACTGCAGCTTTCCATACACCATCTATGTGTACGGCTGCTTTGGAATCACAGCAGCGGTGAGATGGGGGACACTCTTATCCAGTGAGCTCATTATAAACTAGTGTCTTGGTATGACTGGCTGCTTTGTGATCTGCTCCAATGTGCTTTTTTTCATTTGAAACCCTCTTGAGGGAAGCCCTGAGCTGCCAGCAGGTACCAGAGAAGCCAAGAGCAGGAAAAGAAAGGGGTTCGGTAGGCCAGCAGCCACCTTCCCAAGGTTCAAGACCATGTCATTGATCCATTCACCCTACTGTGGCCCCAATCCTTCCAACAAGGGCAGGCCTAACAGGCTCCGTGTGGCTCAGCAAGCAGGGTCAGTTTTCTATCCCCGGACAAGGACATACCATAGGAAGCAGCTGCCCATCTGCTTCCCAGGCTCCTAAGTCTAGGGGACCCACCTAGGAGTGTCATGACAGTCGGAGGTGTTTGTCCTACACCATGGCGGTGCAGTGGGGGGAGCAGGCAGCGTCTTCAGTGTTGAGCCATGGCTGAGCTGAAGCCCAGGCTCTTGGGTTTCTTGTAACAAGAGATAATGAGCATCTTTATTTGAACTACTTGTAGGTGACATGGTTCCAAGAGAACTCTCCAGCTCAAGGGTAACAAGGGCCTTCTGGGATGTCCTTCAGCAAGCTATAGTCAGGTTCTCCACATTCCACATGCCTCCTAGTGGTGATCCCAAGGACTCCTCCCATGATCCTCCAAGGTCCATGCCTTTCTGGGCCTCACTGAAATACTCTGAAAGAAACCACTACATGGCTACCATGTCCCATAAGTTCAACACAGCTGAATTGTGTGTCTGGCCCTGGGCTTGAGACCTCCTGTATTTCCACATCCTGCAACCCTCCTGCTAGCACCCAGGCTAGACCTCGGGATAGAAGGCCTTTTAGAAATGTGGCTTAGAGTCTCTTCAGATAGTCTGAGGTCCTAGGACATCGCTGAATTATATGCTAGTGCCTTTGCCTCTCAGGTGGCCACAAAGCCAAAGTTTTGGTGTCTCAAATAACGGAGTGAGTGTGGTCTCGGAGGGTTCAGGCATTTCCTAGTCAGTCCCTTCTTGGACCAAACTGCAAGACTGATGGCCAGTGTTTCTGTTCCTGGGACACACAGCTAGTCACACAAAGGTGTGTTAGAGGGCATGTGCCAGGCCGGGATGGGGATGGCACAGCCACAGATGGCTGGTGAGCACTTTAAATAGGGGGTGCAAGTCAAGTGTCCAGGGTAGATTACAGAAAATGAGATGCATGGGATTCAGGCAACTTTCGGTCAAGCGCCTGTTTCTTAGCATCTGTGAAGTGTGAGTGCACTGAAGGGGCTGGGCAGGTGTCTGGCACAGCCTAACCGTTCCATTCCACTAACAATTTCCAATACGGATACAATAATAGCAGGCACGGTATTGGAGGTGTGTTTAAGGGGAGGGGAGGGAGGAGGGGCCCAGAAGCAAGAGCTGGATTCCAGCCTTCTGCCTGGTCCCACACCTTATAGAGGCCACGAGACAGCAACTGAACATTATCTATAAAGTATCTTCTCTTTATTTAAGTTAAACAATTTCAATGATGGTTTCCATCTATAAAATGGACAAAGTACAAGCTCTGTACAGCAGTTCTTTTTAAAAATTAACTGGAAAAAAAATTACCAAACTATATTTTGAATTTGCAAGACATACTCACAGATACCATCATTTCCAGCTTCACGGAGACTCGAGGACCACCACGGAAAACGACCACCCTTGCCTGCGTGTGCCCAGGGCTCCTGGGAGTTTTCAGTTTTAAAAAGAGGAGTTGGGAGGGTGGGATAGCCCCGATGACTACAACACAACGCAAGCACAGTGAGTCACTTTGGCACACTGTCATGTAAACATGGCTCACCGCAGGGCCTTGCCCAGTCCCCCCTCTGTTCAGAGCCGGGTTGAGTGGCACCCTGGTGGCCAGACAGATGGTACAAAGGTGATGAGCACACAGGGTGGGGTGCCAGTGTGTGGATCGGAAGCCCCACCCGCACACCTTCTTAAAATCAGCCCCACACTGCTTCACATCTGTGGCTCTCTAAGGGTAGTGCAGAGGTGTTAGGGCTTAGCAGTGTAGACTATGCTTGGCCTCAACTCCTGCCATGTCCCTGACAGCCTTGCACCCGTACCTGTGAGTGACATTCCTCAGAGCCTACCTTGGAAGGTGGACATGTGCGGACTTAACCAGACACAAGGGCACCCTGTCTGATATAATTGATATAATGTATCTTTTGTTGGCTTCTTGGCAGGGGTTAAGAAGACAGAGGGTCAGCACCTGGCCAGGCCTTCACAGAGGGTCCATGGTCACGGTGTGTACACAGATGGAGCTCCTCAGGTAGAAGAAAACTAGCCACGCCCTCTTTTGGTGCAGGTGGGAAGCAGAACACTCACTGGCCGGCCCTCTGACCACCTGAAACTATGGTTCCTGTGGTCTCGGGGACACCTGAGATGTTCGTGTGACACTTGCAGCCCTACCAGGCAGACACCCAGGCCACCCCTGTGGCTGACATGTGCCTGGGTCCTCCATGAATGCCCAGGCCCTGTGTCTAAGTCTACCCACAGTTCCTGCACCAGCCTGAGGATATACCTGGGGCTATCACCTGTGCCAGGGCTGCAGACACGCGGGGTTCACCCACATGCTGAAGGGATGGTCCTCTGTGCTCTGCTGGGCTCAGTAAGTGCCAAAGACCCAACATACAGGGTCTCAAACCACCATGAGCCTAGGGATAGCATGTGACAGCAGTCCAGTGTCTCTGGTCTGTCACAGGGCAGTGGGGTCCTGCTGGCTCACATTATTTAGAAGCTGTTGGATTGAGTTTTCTCAAAGAAAAAAAATCTAATTTTAAAAGAAAACTCAAAGTAATAACTTGCCAAAAGAGGTAACCTATTTAGGTTGACAGATGACAAGGGGCACAAAGTGGACTCTCTGACCCAGCCGCAAGTCCCTTGCTCACATTAAACATTGATGCTCATGGCTGGGGCCAGTGGTTCGGGGATGCCTACAGCTGGCAGAGCAGCATGGACTGGCTGGTGAGGCTTCAGAGACAGTGATGTCACCTTTGGCTCTGGGAGCGCAGGCCCCTCTGCACGGCTGAGCTGCGCTGTGGGGTTCACAAGATGATTGATGTAGGGGAAGCCTAGGGAGCTGACTAACATTCTCTTCTATTCTCTATTTAGTCCCAACTCAGAAGTTCACAGGCAAACACAGCAAGTATGTTAGTGGACGAGGGGAAGTGGCCAAGAGGCCAGCTGAGCCCAGAGGTACAAGGACAGGGAAAGACAAGGAAATCTGCAAGGGAGGGTCACCTTTGTGGGAATCACTTTTCTCTTTAGACAGGGTCTTGCCTGCCTCAGTGTCCCAGGTGATGGGATTACAGGCATCAGCCACCATGCCTGGTTCACACACATGATTTTGGATGGGTAGAAAAACACAATGGAGACTTTTGAGTTCTTGCTGTGAGGGCACCTGCCCCTGCTCCCTCCGTCCTCAAACATGCTTGCTGCTTGTCCACTTGATCAGCCAGCGCTGGCCTGTCCCCTTGCTGGGGCGTGAGCAGAAAGTAGAAAGTGGGAGGCAGAGGACGCCAGTCTTGGGAGGGACCCTCTGGCCCAAGCCCCGGGCTCACTTCCTCTTCTGCACACTGTCGGCCCAGCTCACGCCTCGCTGAAGACTTGAGACTTTCAGACCATGATGGAACACTGAGGTATATAGTTTTGCGGAAAAGTTTCAGAAACGTAAAATGTGATCTTCCAACTGAGCCGATGTGCAGGCGGACGGCGGGCCCTTGGGGCTTCTTATTGCTGAAGGTTGAGTGAGAATTTCCACTGCTGTGACAGGGCCGGGCCACACACCTCCACACTCAGGCCTCCGCTCTTGGCTGTGCGGCTGTCCAGGCACAGGTTGCTGCCCACGTGTCGCAGCTTGGAGTTGCCCTCGATCTGCTCCCATTTCTGCAGCAGACAAGAGCACAGCAGGGGAGAAGAGGAGTGTGAGCCTGTGGGCACACACCTGCTGTCTTTCTCTGCCCAGGAGTCCCCACTCTTGGGGCACAGGTTATCATAACAATGCTACTGTGAATGTTGGCACATTAGAACCAACCATAGCCAGCAAGTCCACCAACCCACTCTGCCACGCATAAAGCCCTAACAGCCCCAAGAAGTCTGAGATGCCCTTATCCTATTGTTTAGCAAGTAATGTAAACATTCTATTTAAGTATTTACGGTTTTAATTTTTTAAATACACTCTCCCCACAGCTCCTCTTCCATTAACAAGGACTTGGCTCTAATTAATTTTTAAGCATGCATTAAAGTTCCTTGGAGCATTTCTGAAAATTCTACTGACACTGTGGAATTAATTTTTTCACTCTTGCTGCCTCCTTTCCCCTTCTGACTGTGCAAATGCCACATACACGTGCCCAGAAACCCACTGTTCTCAGTGGCCAAACAGAAAAGCACCGCACTGAGACATGCCAAGAGGCTGCCTCTCAGCAATGAGGCTGACCCTCCAGCATGGCTGATGCGAGCGGCCCTCTCCTGACCCTCGTGATTATTCTTCCACCTGCTCACGCAGATTCCTTGCCAACAGTGGAAGTCAAAGGCAACCACAGCCGGAGAGGCTCTGCCACCTGCACCATCTCGTTCCCTCCCTGTCCTTGACACTGTCGGTTTTCTCAGGTCCCCTGCATTGTCATGGAAAGCATGCGGAGTCTGCCTGAGAGACAGCAAGTGAATAGAATCTGATGCTGGCTCCTGGGGGGACCCTGTCTGTCATAAGCTGAAGCATCAGCTAGACAGGGGGTGCTAAGAAAATACTGAGGTCACAGCTGTCCCTGGAAGGTGGCCCTCAGTGGAGTCACTGAATCCGTTCTCCCACAAGTGGAGGCGTGAGGCTGTACTCACCACCCAGTAGGACCAAGTGTAGCCTCCCCTGTCTTAAAGTCAGTTAAGGAGCCAAGATTAACACTAGCAGGTGCTTCTGTCCACTCTTACAGCAATGACTTGCTTTCTTTTTTAAAGTTTGGGAGACCAGATTAAAGTCTCTATCACCGCCTTATGTCAAAGACACCACAAGGACACTTGGGCTGTGGCCAGCTTGGATATGTTCTATCTTGGATATATATGTATCTGGGGGCAGGGGACAGTGGCTTTCCCTGTTCATCCTCCAGGGTCAGGGTGCCGAGATGGGAGCGGCTCTCTGGAGACGGAGAGGACCCTTTGCAAGCGTTTCTCCAACACCTCGGATCTAAACAGGAACTGGATGATGGCTGTGCCCCCCTCCCTAGTGGTGATGAGCTGGGAAATTGGGTCTCTGCTTCTCTTTGTGAAATCAGGTGGATGGAAGGTGGCTTAGCTGTGGCTTAGCTGTGGCTCTGGTAGCCCTCAGGCCTCAGTTTCCCCATGTCTTCTAGGGAGGGACTGTGGGGAGACTGGCTGGGATCCACCTGCAGGGCTATTGCTAATGCCAACTGTTGCCCTAAGGTTCAGAAAGGTGTTGTGTTCAGGATCACCAGCTTCCAAGGCTTCAGTAAGCGCAGACCCAATGGAAGAAGCAACATACAGAGAGGCTTCTCACTCTCACCAGGGTTAAGATTCTGTGATCTCGAGTAAGACATAAATGCATCTCCCAACCTCAGTCACACAGCCCAGGGCACTGCAGGCTGGCGAACAGCCGCTCCCTTTACGATGGGCTGACAGGGAGCTGAAGAGGCTGCTGTGGTCCTGGACTTCAGGAAAATGTCATGTTACATGCAGCTGGCCACGAGAGGAGCGGATTCAAAGCCCCAAAGTCTACTTTCTGTGGGATGTGGGCGGCTCTGCTGCCGCCTCTGTGTGCTTGCCCAGGCTCACGTTTAACCATTTAGATTAGAATTTGTAAAGTTAAGCAGGAAAAACAAGTAGCTAATGTTTCTGTTTAAAAAAGTCATGTAATTTCATACGAAATGCTCTGTGGTGTGAGGACTGTTTTGCGAGCCCTCCAGTGTATGAATGGACCTGAGGGTGAGAGGGATAACCATGTGGCCCTTGTCAACACCACGGAGGCCTGGGACCTGTGCCACCTTGTTCTGAGTGACGCACCTGTCTGCTGTCATTCTCCCGGCATCCCTGCAGCCTGATGAGCGAGCCAGGAGACCGGTCCACCACAGTAAGGCACAGGTCCATGTGCTTCACCGACTTTTCCTTTGTCAAGGCCCATTCCTGGAAGAGACCATGGTCAGAGGCATGCCTCAAGTCAGACTGCAATCATCTGGGACCCCTGACTCAGCCAGCCAGCTGCCCCAGCTGAGGGGCAGACCTACACCCACCTGGCTGCTATGCTCACCCTTGGGAACAGTTTGTTTTAGTGGCAAATGTGTTTGAACACATGGGAGGCCGTGGAACATCCCACTCCTGCAGCCTCAGCGGTCATGATGAACTGACTGTGCTCTCAATCCAGGAGCCAAAATAAACCCACCCTCAAGTCGTTTCTGTCGAGTATTTGGTTAGAGCAGCAAAAAATGGAGTTAATACAGTGACAAAAATGAATCGTATCAAGAAACGTGACTAAACAAAAACCAGGAAAGTTAACTAACAGAGTTATCAAGACTAACCGTATTAAATATTTTAGGTCAAAGTGCAGGCTGGAGAGCAGGGTCAACTGTCTTGCTCTCACCCACAGTTCCTCCCACATTGTTCTGGAATGGCTCTGGTTTGGAAACAGATTTATAAATGTAGGCCGAGTTTATGAAAATTATATAAATGATGTATTGCAGCTCTTAGCAAATATCTACAGGGCTGATGTTTGCAGAAACCTGCTGCTGGTACTCAGGAATTCCCCTAAGTATGCTGGAACAATCTACATGCCAACACACAGCATGGCTCCTAACTGGAGGCTCACTATATGCCAAACCATCTCAGGTCTCTTCACAAGAGCTGTGGGGGGGCTTTGTCTACTTTCCAGATAAGAAAATTGAGTCAGAATGCATTTAAATATTCTTGCCTATGCTTTTAAAAACTCAAACACATGTATATGCATGTGCACACAGAGGGCAAGACTGTCAATCATCTCTCTGAATGCAAAACAAGATCATGTAGAAGCATGGAAGACTGGGGACAGAGAGGGAGTGACATTTATGGATGGCAGTGGCTCTGTGTAGGGCTGGAAGTTAGGGTTTCCTAAAGTCACATAAGAACCTGATCCATTTAAGGGTATAGCCACCCATACAGGGCCTCCAGGATCCAGAAGTGGAGGTCCCAGTCAGCCAGCATCCCGTGGGGGATATACAGAGCTGCCCAGGCCCTGGAGCTTCTTGGCTTTCCTCTGGTGCCGCTGACCTCTGTGTCCCTCAGTGGGGAAAAGGAAGATGCAGAATGTAAGTGCTGCAAAGGCTGCCTTTTCTCTCTCAGGCCACAAGGACAGGGCTGATAAACAGTCAGCAGAGACACCGTGCTATCAACTGTCAAGCAGTCTGGTGGCAGCAAGACACTGAAATCCAAAGGGGACAGAACTCACATTGGGGCTGACACTGGGACATGTGGTCTCTTGACTATGGGGAGGGTAGCAGTGCAGAGAGTGGGGGAAGATGGGGGTATATCCAGGACAGAGAGGCTGGGGAAGGAGAAGTGAGCCTAGAGGCAAGGGTGGTCTGGGGTTTTGGTCTGATCTTTCCTGGCTATGTCTGTATTCCTGCCTTGAAATGGGAAGGTTTTCTCTGTACCATTGCACCTTAGCAGGAGTAACTCCTAGAAGAGACCTGGGTTTGAGTCACTGGGGGAGGCCCTTCTGTGCCTACTTCCTGTCTACCATCTGCTTCCAGACACGAGGGGAGGACACAGGAACCTTCCTCTCTTCAGCTGTTTGTCAGGTGTTTTGGTAGGATAGTGAAAAGTGTGTCTGCTCTTCACCCAGTGTGCTGGGTTCCAGATGCGTCCAGGGTGTAGAGATGCAGCTCAGGGTCCCTGGATACTGCAGCTCTAGAATATAGAAGCCCATGACCCCTGCCACCTCCACTCCTTGTCCACCACACCTATATGTGGGCAACAGCTGGAGACATACCTGCTGTGGTCAGGAGAGTTATGGGGACCTCTGAGCTCTGAGGGTCTAGACTGCTTCCTATGACAAGTGTGGACAGCTCCTGAGGCGGCCAGGGAGATCACATGCGGATATTGTGCACTTCATTATTTTAAGAAGGGAAATACACTGCTGTCAAAAAATCTAATTTGGCTACGCAAGCAGCAGGACCAGCCACCTCTGTGCTGGGTCCATCAGCAACCTGAATGTGTAAAGTATTTAAGAGATGCCTCTATGAGCTGCCATCCTTAAATGGCGTGGCCATCAATTCTGTCGTTCCCTGTGTGCTGCTGAGGCTGCACTGGGAACCAAACAGCAGAGCCTGGACCATGCTGCTGAGAGCCAAGGAAGCACTGTTTCCCACCCACGGGCACTTGACCCAAAAAGCTTCACTCTCTATTAACCCCAAGAGGCCTTAAGTCATGGTAGGGACTGCTGGTGTCATCTTTGCCTCTGTGTCCCCTCCAAGCACTGAGTGCTAGCCACCAGCCACACATGGCAGCCTGAATTTAAACTCAGGAGAGTTAAACAAAACTGAGGACTCAGTTCACAGCAGACACATCTTAAGGCTTCGTGTGCACAGTGGCTGCTGTCTCCAGTTCTACAACATTTCTAGCACAGCCCATGGGCACATGGACCCCAGGTAGGCTGTGGTAAAGTGTGCCAGTCCCCAAGCATGCCAAGGGGTGGAGCCCAACACCTCATCTTCAGCAGCAGGCACTGATCCACCACCCGAAAAGGCTGATGCAGAGAGCCTGCTAAGCAGGGACTGGGCAGTTCACAAACATGGGAGCAGATGAAAGCCTGGTACTATGGGAGTGGCTATGGCGGGGGTGACAGAGCTGACAGGAAGAGGCCAGAGAGGACACATGCAGTCACAGCCTGAATGAACAACAGGCACTGATGCCACCTTCTGCCAGTGTGTCCCTCAGGTGCAAGCATTCTGTCTGCCTACCTGGTTTCCTCCAGCATTGTGACATTCATAAATTCCAACGACTCCATCGGCAAAGTGTCCCAATGTGTCCAGGCAGTTGGTTCCCTGCTGCAAGGCCCCAAAAGCTATGTCCTGGTGGTCTGGAACCCTGAAAGGTATTCATTGTATGAGTCAAGGCCGCCTCTGCATCCTGGAATTACCGTTCACCACGTCCTCTGCACACGGTCTCAAATTAGGCAGCAGAAACAGAGTGGCTTCTTGTCACTCCCTGACATAAGGCTATAGCCTCTGGGTTCCCAAGAGTGTAAGTGGGCCAGACGTGGTGGCACATGCCTGTAGTCCCAACATTCAGAAGGTTAGAGGATTTCTGTGAGAGTCGAGGCAGCCTGGGCTACAGAGGGAGAGCCCCTCCCCATCTTAAATGACAAAAACAGCTGTGAACGGAAGTTTCCCTGTGCTCTGCTGAGGGAGAGCTACTCACAGGGGTCAGGTCCCAACAGACAGAGACCTTGCCCAGGAGGGCGCAGTCTGAGGATCTGTTAAGCGGCCCAATGTGCGCACACGGTGGGCTGTATGTTGAGTGTTATGTGCTTAGGAAGGAGACAAAAGCTTGGCTTCACCTTAGAGAGGCTGCGGTCATTAGATTAAGCATCCTATGCTCAGCCTTAACTGGCTCTTTTGCGTGGCAATGATTAAATGGTGGGCCCTTGAAGATGACGACCTGGAGCATCTGCTGCCAGAGCCCACTGGTCCTCTCCTGGGGCCACTGGTGACCTTAGGACACAGGTGGCAGCCGACAGTGAAGAGTGGGGTTGAGGCTCAGCTCGGCAGAGCGTTTGGGTCATTAACCCTCTAGTAGGACGTGACACCATCATTGCTAATCTTACCCTATGCTCACCAAGAAGGCAGGAGCAGCTGAAGGCAGCTATGGGGCGAGGATTGAGGAGAGCAGCACTGGCTCCTGGAGACAGGGTGCCATAGAGAGACAGCCTCTGCCTCACTAGTCTACTTCTTAGGAACAGGAGAAGTCAAATCAGAGGTGCTCTGGAATTCTTCCAGGCTCACATAGCAAGGTAACTCTTTAAGAGGGCAGGGTCTGTGGGCACCTGTAGGGGTAGCACCACGGGTTCTCCCTGGTAGCCAGCTCCCAGCCTCACAAGCCTGAGGCCTCCGGAACGTCTCTGACCATCTTTGTTCCTCAACCTTCACGATATGCACTGAGGCCCGCAGGACTTACCTTAGCTCTGGGTAGACATTGTCCAGATACCACTTGAAGGGCTTGCAGCCCAGCTTTTTCCTGAGCTCCAGCCTGCTCTGAATACTGGAGGAAAAGAGACACATTCAGTTCTGAATGTCAAGGAGACTGATGTGGCCTAGGTGGTAAGGCATGGTCCGTCCAGCCTCTGGTGCCCACAACCTGCTCACCTCCCACCAGGGCCTTGCTGGCAAAGAGTAGAGGTGCCTGTTGACGCTGCAAGCTACCCCACCTGCTCCCAACGCCCCCATTAGAAGGACCAGGCAGGCAGCACTCACTTTCCGTAGGGCACGTTTCGGGCAGAAGGCACTGCTGCGTAGTAGAAGTTCTTGTATTCATCCATCCAGACCTCAGCTGCCCGGCGGGTGTTCCTGCAAAGTACGCCTTCCTGAGCTGCAGCTCCCATCCTGTCCCCAGAGTTACCTGTCCATGCTTGTGTGAATAAGGACAGTGCCCACAAGTGTGTCCTTAGCAGAAGCTGCGAGGACAGCACAAACTGCTGAGATGAAATCCCTGCTGTGCCATGGAGAAGGAGCCTCTAGCAGAGACCACTGAGACTCTGGTCGTCCCAGCCTCCCACAGCATGCGTGGGTGCAGCACCAACCACTAGCATACTGGGAAAGTGAAGGAGGTTCCCTTAGCTTCACTTTCTTTCATGTGGCCTTTGGCCGAGCGGGAAGTCATGGGTAGATTAGAACGACAGCATGAAGAGGTGGGGCCGTCATCCCCTGGGTCTAGGGATCCTCACTGTCCTCAGCTCTAGTTCATAAAGGAAGGATGCACCCACCCACAACACTTAGGAAGGGCCGCTGTAAGCAGACACAGCAGATCCTCTGCTCAGAGGAAACGGGGCCTAGCATGTTCTTCCATGAAGACAGCAGGCAGGCAGTGGTTACCCTATAGGGAAATCTTTTTCTCTACAGTAAAGGCCTTTTAAATGCTAAACCTGTCATGTTGTCTGAGCTGTAATTACTAAATCCATCTCCACGTGGGGCCTCCATATTCCCCATAAAGTGATAAATATTCCTGTTGTCCCTGAATGGGGGAGGGGCCAGACTGCTGCCACTGAGACAAGATGTTGTAAACGCACTCATTCTTGGACTCCTGGTGCTAACCCCAGAAATGAAATACGTGTGCAAATGTCCTCACTTCACGGTGTATAGTGGAAACACTAGGGACTGATGAGTGGTTGTGGAGTGCACACTCACAGACATGTAGGTTTGCGTACTGGGAAGTGCACAGATGACAAACACACCTCTGGGCTTTTCTGGGTGTGTCTGTAGGGAGCAGAAATGATTAGATCAAGGAGGCTCTGACCTAACCAATGGCCATATCCCTAGGCAGAGTCACAATATGGTGGTGTTGGTGAAAGGTAGGGGGTGCAGGCATGCCCATGGGGGCTATATCTGCCCTCCTGTCTGCCATGCAGTGAGAAGCCTCTTGACATGACACTGCACCAGCTGTCTCTAGAGAGGTCCAGAAAGAGAGGCAAGTGACCATGGGCAGAACCCCCTGAAACATCCTGCAGACTGTGGCCACTGATGTTCCCCTGGGTCCGACAGGATGAACGCATCCCATCTTAACAGCCTGAAGTCTTATGCCATCTCCACACAGAGCTCTGCGTGTCCTTAACTTGTCAAGCCTGTCCCTCAGCTGTCCCAGTTAGCTCAATCTCCCTTCCCCATGGCGCTGACCAGATGAGCATCAGAAGTATCTTGTCTGACTTAGAGGTTTTGTTGGCTGCCCCCATGAGGTCTCAGTTTTTTTATTTTAGACTGGGTCTCGCTATGTAACCTTGGCTGGCCTCAGACTCACAGATATCCACCTGCTCCGCCTTCTGCATACTGGGGTTAAAGGTGTGGGCTACCATTTTAGAACTGGAAAAGATTCCCAGGAAAAGCCTGGTTGGACCAAGCATTTTTCGGTTTTTGTTTGTTTACTAGCATCTATTGCCAATCGCTAATGACCCACGATGTCTTGGCTGGAGAGAAGTGTGACTTGCTTTCTGATACGGATTTGATGTCTGCTCCTTCAGAACTCATGCTGAAATCTAGTTTGTACTGAAATGACACCGAGAGGCAGGAGCTTCAAGCAGTGGCCAGGCTGTGCTGTCGTGAGACTGGGGCAGCTCCTGTGTGGCCGTCTCCTCTCCTACCCCTTCACTACATGGGCATCAGGACAGCCCTTGGCAGGGGTTGACACCTTAGCTACCCAGACAGTTAGCCAACAATGCCGCTTTTCTAACGACTCAGCCAGCAGCAGCAGTTACTGCAGTGCGTGGTGGAAGAACAACACTGGTCTTATCTGCAGCATGAGTGACACAGCACCAAACCAGGTGTCCCCTTGTGCCCGTCCCAGTGCCAACTCCCTTGACCACACTTTGAGTGGCCACATCTGCACCCCTGCCCCCGTGACGCTCTTCTGAGCTCTCCACAGAGCACACCGAGGCAGCTTCTTCTCTTACTGGAATAGCCTCTTGCATACTGGCTGCTGCACCCTTTCTCAGCCTGGAGGCCATGCCTTTCAAAGGACACTGTCGCCACACAGTTCCAGGGTGTCTTCTGAGCAGACTGCAGACAACTTACCGGGCAAAGACAGTGCCACTGCCACCTGGGAATGTGTAGGGGTGCTGCTTCCGGAACACATGTCCCACACGGCTACATGGAATGATCTCGAGGCTGCCACCGCACTGCCACACTCGGAATGAGATTTCTGTTAAGAAGGGAATTCGGCAACCATCAGTCTGCCATAGCTGTTGTCTCCATGGCATTGCTACCCCTGCCCTAGCCACCTACTACAGCTCACTTTTAACTGCCGAGGAAAACCAATGAGGGGCTGCTTCTCTGGAACCAGATCTGGAACCTTTTATAGCACAAACCCTTGATGCATCTGGATAGGCAAACTCCACAGCACACCCCAAACTGAACATGCAAGGAAAACACCGGCCCACAACTCTCCCAAACTATGGGAGTGTGCATCCCAGCAAACCACAGCTGTCCATGGAGACAGGTGCACAGCTGTCCATGGAGACAGGTGCACAGCCTAGGCTCCTCCATACCACTTACTGTACACTGAGAACCAGGATGCACTCTGCTTTCCTTCCGGGGAAACAAGAACCCTTGCCCATTGCCCTCATGTACCAGCAGGTCCAGGCGCCAACCAAGTTCCCAGGGTAGTGACCAGGGACAGTCCCCCACCCTTAGCAAGACAACTAAGTTTAAACAGGAAGAGCAACAAGTGCCATTCTGAAAGTCACCATGAAGTCTGTAAGAAGGAGCTCCTCTCTAGGCCGTTGGCCACACCCCTCAGCACATGCTAGCCCAAGGAGAAATCTACAGAACCAGCACAGTCACCGACGGGACAGAGAAAGAAATGAGGAGAGATCTCTGCAAACTGTGAGGCTAGTGGTGGGCTAAGTCTTCCAGGCCAGCGTGCTGTCGTGGCAGCAGTGCTGGGAGTCTGAATGGCACTTAGTCATGCTGTCTGGAGCCCCGTCCAGGAGTGGAGGGAGGGGAGGGCAAGCTTGGGAAGAACAGATTCCATCAACCAATTTTCTTGCATTGTGAGGCCAACCCCACCTCACCTCAGCTTTTCCAACATCCAATAAAACTGAGTAAGACACACTCTGTATCTCAGGAAGAAAACTCATATGAATACGCCTGCATGAAGACTCCAAGATGATGTCTCTGGTCAGGGCATCTGCTGAGCTAGCAAGGGGCAGCTTGGAGGCCAGGTAGGCTGCTTTCCAGGCTGACCACATGGCAGCTCCTTTCAACTGATTTCACATGAGCCCTAGGCCTGGGCATCCCCTCTGCTGTTGGCCTGTGGGCCCTGGGCATGGAGTACACCTTCCCTAGGCCTCTCTTTTGGGCACTGGAAGCACAGGACACCCATCCTAACACCACCAGGGCCTGCCTAAAAGACAGCCCTGTCCCGAATCTCACACCTTTGTTCTTTTGCAACTGCTTCCTACGTAAGTTACTGTTGGTCAGGAAAACAGGCAGTCTTGTGAGCACACGTGAAGACATGCTCTGACATTTCTCAGACAACCTTACTCTCCTCCCAGCATTACAGCCACCAAACCGGCATGGACTGTTAACTGCCAGCAGTCTGTGTGGCACCCAGCAAAAGGAGCTGACGGTAGGGCTCCGCAGAAGGTGGACCCCATCACAGGCCTGGTGGTCCTGCCCAAACCCTTTGCTCAGACTCCAAGTGTTCCCAGGGGGCACCTGCCAGGGACCAGAGGACATCAGACCTCCTAGAAGGGAAGGCCTTCTACTCAAGGGTTGCCTTCCCCAAACGCTTGGGTTATTAAGCAGAATATAACAAAAGCCCATGACATCAACCTTGTGCTCTCTTCTCTCTGGGCTCCAGGCCAGGTCACCTTAGAGACAAATCAACCTCTGCACAGTGACAGAGGAGATGGGCTGAGCGCATCTGTCAGCCTGTGCTCTCAGAACCGCATCAGTCCCTCCCGTGGCTCCCTGCGCTCATGACACACGCTGCCCCCGGAACCTACAGGTGGAAGAGGCTCAGGGACCTTTCAGGTTCACTTCTTCAAAGCTTTTCTTGCTCAGAAAGCTTCACCCAAGCCCACCCAAGCCCAACACTGCACTGAGACAAGGGAAAGAGACCGACTCATGACCCCTCCTTCCCTCCCCACAGAGCCAGAGCTGGAAGCAGCTTTTTATCACACTGGGCAGAGGCGCCCTACCAGATGAAATGTCTCCACCAACTTCAACTTCAAACGACACATTCCAATGACAGGCTAGCGGAAGCTGTTCTTTTAAGCCAACAGAAACTATCAAAGTCTCTGTCACAAGAAAAACTACTCAAAGTGACAGTGGTGCCACTTTCCCTCCCTCTTGAGTCCCCTTTCCTCACAGGGCATACCTGCGTACTAAAAAAGCTAAACTCTGGATAGTGAGGGGAGTCATCTCTGAATGACAAGCACTTGAGACCAAAGGCTTCAAGTAAAACAAGAAACAAAACCCGACAAGCTGACTAGAGTCTTTTCATCTGTCACACAAGATGTGGAGACAGCTGCCTGTGCAGACCACCACCTGTAAAGGGACCACATCCCACTCCTAGCAAACACGTTCTCCACACAACCCCAGAGAACCTAGACAACAAAGAAGACCCGAAGAGAGACACACATGGATCTACATAGGAAGGAGGAAAAGACAAGATCTCCTGGTAAATTAGGAGCGCAGGGGTCACGGGAGAGGGGAGGAGGGGAGGGGGAGGAAGGGAGAGGAACAATAAAAACAATCAAACCAAGCAGTGGAGAAGGATCTGAACATCAGGGCCCAACCAGCAGCTGCCCAGCCCCTCTACCATTCTACAGTTAACCAGAGCCCTGGAAATAGCCAGATTTCTCCAGTTTTGGAGGCATGCATTCTGAACCCCCCAGGTCAAAGGATGTGATAGCACCTGGCTTCTGTGCAGGATGACCTGAACTTTGGTCTCCTCCACTGTCACCAGGAACACATCTTACTATCATCGCTGTGGTCAGTGTGTGTGCATGCACATATGTGTGTTCAGGGACGTGTTTGCCCACTGAATGGCTGCTCTGGGGCCTTCCTAAGTGCTAGCATGCCACCCTGCCTCCCATACTTCACCACGGAGACATTGGTGGACTTGAGGCCAGAGGGTTGTACATACCCAAGTTTTCTCCTCCCCACACATCCATCATCATGTCATACTTTCCCAGCTCTTCAAAATAGAGCTTATCCATCACAAACAGGCCTCCAGCGATCATAGGGGTTCTGAAGAGGGAGAAGGGAGCAAGGGTGAAGTTAGATCACACCACAGGCTGACATCTGTCCTCTGCTGTGCTCTGAGGGGGTCTTTCATTCTCCACTGGCTTCTATGTCACTGCCTGGGGTCCCACAAAGGCTGAGACCCTTGGGTTTTATGTGCCTTAATTAGGAGGTAAGCCCAGAAGTAGCGCTTAAGGCCGTAGCATATACTTCCATTCTGATGTGAGAGTCCCTCTTATGCTGTGAATGCCACTGGTTAATAAAGAAGCTGCTTTGGGCCTATTACAGTATAGAATAGGGTAAGGCAAGAATTCCAAGCAGAGGAGGAGAGAGTAGGCAGAGTCAGGAAGATGCCATGGAGCTGCCACAGGAGACAGACACACTGGAACCTTTCCGGTAAACCATGAGCCTCATGGTAAAATATAAAATTATAGAAATGAGTTAATTTAAGATGTAAGATCTAGCTAGAAATACACTTAAGCTATTGGCCGAACAGGATTACAAATAATACGGTTTCTGTGTGATTATTTCGGGTCTGGATGGCCAGAAACGAATGAGCCGTCTCTGACAACACCACTCTGCTACAGAAAACATAAAAAGGAGACAACATGGAGTCAGCAGAGAAGCCTTCCAAGAAAAGGGACCTAAAATTTCCTCACTGTTTGACCTGGTAGCAGATGCTGGTCTTGAAGGGAGACCAGGAACCTGGAGGGTGGGAGGCACAGAGACCCAGTATCCTGGAAGCACATTGCAGCAGGGGTCAGGTCTGGGCTCTCCCCCAGGACGGCTTCCTGCGATATGCTGCACTTACTTTATAGGGGCAACTGGGTTCCCCTGCCGGGATCTCCTCTGCTCTGGCGTCATGTAATCCCATTTGAACACCAAGTTCCAGTCAAAACCTGCCGACCCAGAAAAGAAATAGCAATGAGAAGACACAGCCTCTCTCACCTGGCTGTCTCACCCTAGGATCTTGACAACAGCATCTATGGACAGGACAACCAACCAACCAAAATGAAGACGGTGAGGATGGAATGTAACAGCTGGGGTGGCTGGGAAATGGGTGGCAGGGGAGTATGGTGCACAGCAAAATCTTCTCAGTCCACCAAAGCAACACAGGGCTGAGTTTTCTTTAAAACAACAAAACACTACATGTGGCCATGTGTCTGTATGTGGTTTATGTACACAAGGTGCAAGTGCCCATGGAGTCCAAAGGGAGTGCTGAAGCCCTTGGAGCAGGAGTTCTAGGGCACCAGATTTGAGGGCTAGGCACTGCATACTCAGGTCCTCTGAAGTGTAGCATGTGCTCTCTGAACCATCTTTCTTGTCCCCTTGTCATGGTGTGTGTGTGTGTGTGTGTGTGTGTGTGTGTGTGTGTGTTGGTTTTTGACATAGGGCATT
>LOJH01018285.1:0-18308 GCA_001685095.1 Ellobius talpinus
TTTCGGGGTATAAGCTAGCCGTGCGGGAGCCGAGCGGGACGAAAAGCAGGCCTGCGCTCCCCTTTCACTACATAAGACCACCACAGTGTCTTTCGTCTCATGAGATCATGATTCTTATTAGAATGGGAAGGCACTAGAGAGACCACAGACTTCAACCTCTGGCTTGACCAGGAAGGCACCAAGCAGATACTAATTCTTACCTAGTTTCTGCTTGTGCTAAGCACATTTTCAGCAGAAATTATTCACAGAGTCGTAGTTTGCAACAGGGGCAATTTGCCCTTGCTCTTCCAGGGAGGGACCTTTGGCCATCTGGAGAACATTGCCACAACTAGGGTTGGGGTAGAATGGCTACCTGTAGTAGGTAGAGGCCAATGATGTCTTACCAGCCCCAGTGCTAACATACTAGGGCTGAGAAGCCTGGCATGTGCTCCAAAGGGAGGGGAATCTTTGGGACTGTGTGACGAAGCAGTCCTGCTCCAGCTTGCTTCCCCCCCACCCCCACCCCGGCACCAGGCACTCTGGACCCTCCTGGCTTTATCTTGTCAATTTCCAATGCTAGCCAGCAGTTCTGTTTGAAGGTTTGGTGAATCTCTGTTTTTCATTAGCTGGGAGACTTAAGGCTCAACTCCTGTAAGCCCTCAGAGGGGAGGGAGGTTGAAAATTTGACCTGGCTTCCAGCTGTAACTGGGAGGATTAGTGACACACTTTGTGTAAAAGTTTTCATAAATACCAATGCTAGGACTGTTCAGTTTTGCTTTGGGATTCCGATTTTCTCCAGCTTCATTTTGGAGTGATCAACCTCAGATTTTGGGAGTTCAGCATTTGGGATAATGAAAGGAATTCTTGAGGTGCTACACCGTCAAAACGGTGAACAAAGGCATTGATAGAAGGGATTCTTAGGAGTCATTCAGTTCAGTTCTTCTTGTGGGGAATGAGGTGGGGTCCAAGAATGTCAGACATGCAAATTTGGTTGCAAATGCAGGGCTTCCCCTCCTGTGCCTGCAGCTGTGCCAGGAGTTTGCCATCTGGACTTATCGTTTCTGAGCGGTGCTTAGGTCATATGGCAATTAACAAATGCTTTGGAGTAATTAAGTGACTTACCAAGATTTCTCTGTTTAATTCAACATCAAAGTAGAATATCTGAGAAGGGACCATCTCTTCAATAGATGATAAAGGCTACCCAACTTTTTCCTCCTAGGAAGCCTCTGTTGAACAATTAGCAGAAGTGTTCTGCCTTCTGTGTATGTCAAAGCAATCTTCTAATTAGCAGAGTTTTTCTACTTATAGCACCTAGGACCACTGTTCTACCCAGTTCTGAAAGCTAAAGTCACAGAAGAGGAACTTGGGAGAGCTTCTGTACGCCACCCACTTCCAAAACTCTGCAAAAGATGTGTGTCTGTTCCAGCTGACATTTGTAAAAGAAAAAAAAAAGAACCTCCCTACAAAGTTTTGAATTTTCTCATTCAGTTACATCAGATGCAGATACAGCTAGTATATTAGTAGAAGAGCAGGTTGGCAAAGGCAGCATCAGAATCTCCGTTATTCATGCACATTATATAGTATGTTTGTACCTTAGCATTCAAATGAGGTATTTGGCTACAGTAAACAACATGCTTAGAAAGACACTCATCACAAAGCATGGTGTTGTTTGCTTGATTCACACTCTTAATTCAAGAAACAAGGACACAGGCACATCTTCACACTGCCTAGTAATTTGTGGAAATTCACTTACAGTCTTCAAGAAGCTTTGCTTTTTTTCCCCATCAGTATCAGCAGGTGAGTGGGCAGAGAGGATTAAAGAAAATCAGATGTTAGTGATGAGAATGTTAGCACCCTAAAGATAAAAAGGGCATCTCGTCTACTTGGCTTGACCTAGAATAAAAAACCGTACTGTAAAAGTTGCAGCTGTGACATTACAAGAGAAAGAAGTGGGCACTCATAGTTTTCTCTGCCCCTGCAGCAGCTTCTCACATCTGCATATAAAAGAACAAAGGTGATGCTGTAGGGAAAAAGGGGGGGGCACTTCCAGGAGTAGGCACAGCTAATTCCATCCCACACACACTGTGCTGCACTGATAATTATGGTCAATTTGAAAAACAGATGAAATCTACAATTAATCCGAGTTGTCACTTTCTGTTGTAGGGCCTGATCTTGTTATCCCAGACACCACGACGCATATGATAATGATGCCTAACGATGGGCGATTGCTACCGCTCTCCGTCCAAGTCAAATCCAACACTGATTTCTGGTTCGTACATTTCTATGGTTACTCTCCAAGATGGCTTTATGTCATTAGCATATTTCTGCTTCGGCCTTCTCAGTCACCCAGATTGAGGATGTAGGATGATTGGGTGTACTGAAGAAAGGGTATGTGGAACGGGGGCATGTTTACATGCATTTCCAGTCATTCTGCAGGGCTGCCTGTCACTACTACTTGCAAAGGTTAATGCAGGAGAGCCTAGGCTACCCGTGACTTTATTTTCATCACGGTTGTGCCTCTTCTCCATTAGCTGCCATAATTGAGTTAGCCCTAGGTGCCTGTTTCCCCTGATAGCTAGATTGAGCGGTCAGATTAAGGAAGAATATATTTAACACAAGAGAGAACAAAAGCATTTCCCTCACTGTCTTTCCCTCTTTCCCGCGCACCTATTAGAGCAAATGCTTACTTAAATTTTCATGCTCCGATAGGCTCAGGCAAATGCGCATTTCAATTAAATGTACATGTACATATTTTAAATTAAGGTCACTGGATGAATAACTCCTAAAATGAAAATGTGGCACTCTGTTGGGCTTTAGTGTGGAGGTGCACGGCCCAGGCAGTGAGCAGAATGTGCCAGAAACCCTGCCTTGTCTTTCAGGGGCCAGTTGCAATTTTTGTGGTGGAAAAGGAGACCCCAACAATTGCATAGCCCCGGGAAACAGCTCTCTTTCTTGCACCTTAGAAAGCTTGCCAAACAGATGTTCTACTCAGGAAGCTAATGGCTTTAAAGAGGTCATGTAGATTGGGGATAAGGGGCAAATCAATTGTGAAGTACAGTAATTGCTCAGATTTGAAATTCTGCTTCACGCGGCAGGAATATATCCAGCTGGTACCCAGTGTTGTCTTCATTGTCTACAAACAAACCACTCGGGCCAGAAAGGCTGTGGTGCACGTTTTACTTTTGGGGAAATAAAGGAGAGAGATGCAGTAGCCCCCGTTTGTTGCTTCCTTTCAGGGATTTTTCAGGTCCTGCCTCGGTATCAAAAAGTTTGCACCTTGGTCTGTGGTCACATAGTTTAAGCCAAAGAAGACTGACTATTCACTGGGCTTGTCGATAACATACTATTCTTATAATTAAATTCACACTGAGTGCGCAAAATGAGAAAGTGAAATGAGGTTGTTTGTCTGAATTAGAAGAAACAAGGTATGAAGTATGGATGATCTGGGGACACAAAGGGGCAGAAGGTTGGCGACACCATCCTGTGTTCTTGTTTTCTTTCTCTTTTTTCAGAGATGCCTCAGCATTAAAGGGAGACAATAAGTGAGGCTCTGCATCCTTCTTGTAAAGTGGTTCACACAGTCGTTCCACAGGGAGCTGCCCACTGGGAGGATCAGGGCAGTTGCGCCAGCCCCTCCTCGGACCACTCCTGCCACTGGACAAAAAGACACCTGAGGCAAAGAGGGATGATGAGAAAGAGAGGACAGTTTGTCCAGCCATTTCCACGACCTTCTCTACAGTGTCGTCACAAACACCAGGTGCTGAAGGTGAAAGCCAAATTAACTTTGATTAGCGTTTCAGTGCCTCGCAGACACTTTCCTCATCAACACAGTTCAGGGTAGTGGTAGATACCGGGAAGGTTTGCCTCCTGGCCTAAGAGATGTAAAATGCTAATACTCACGATCAAGAGGCACATCCAGGGCACTTATCATCTGGCACAGGAAGAGAATCAGGGGCACTCTGCCTGCAGAGAGGTGCTTCTTTTTCAGCATTATTTTAAGCTGCATCAGCTCTTCTCCTGCTGAGACCCACACACGGAATTTCCTTTTCTTCTCTCGCAGAAGAGTTGCGGGCAACGCTCAAATTTCTCATGCAGGGAACTGAATAAGGGCAGGATAAGAACAATAATTATGATGCATTAGAAGTCGGAAGCAAAGAGCAAAAAGGAGCAGCTCAGAAAAAAATCAGCTCTCCGTTATACATGGATTCTAAAAGGGAATTAAGTTTTAAATATTTAACTCAGAGACTGGAATAATCATTTATTCATAAATCTAAAATTTGTTCAGAAATATTTGTGGTGATGTCAAGCAAAATCTGCACCCTTTCCTATTATTATGATTTTTCCATTTTTAAAGTGTTAAGAGTGTTCATGCTCTCTGAAGGTCTTCTTTGGAGTCTATCCTGGAACTCACTCTATAGACCAGGCTGGCCTCAAACTCAGACATCCGCCTGTCTCTGCCTCCTGAGTGCTGGGATTAAAGGCATGTGCCACAACTACTTGGCCCATGTCTTTCTTAATAGCTCAGGAAACCTTGGCTGTGAAGCCAGTTGGAAAGTGAGCACCCTGAGACTTCAGAGGGGAGTCTTAACAGCTTCTTCATTCTGAAAATGCTCGCTGGGAGAGTTCTGGGCAGGACCACAAGTCTCCCCGAACCCTAAACACAGACGGAACAGATAAACACTGACACTTGGGTCATCTCCATTTCTTACCTACAGTTATTTCCTCAAAGGTCTTCTGTAGTGAAATATTGGCAGTCACCATTTTAGTTCACGCTATCCTTTAACAGGTGTCTAAAGCCCCTCAATGATCTGGACTGATTGATTCCTTCTACTTCCTTGTAACTATTTTCTAGATGATTTCTTTCTGTTTTTCATTGTTAGTCCTTCAATGTGCCTTGAAATCCCCCACCTCTTGTCTTATTTTATCCCATCCCTTTACTCAGAAAGCTTTATCCACCCTACTTGCTTATCAAAGTCCTATTTGCTTTCCACAAATCACTTAGAAGGTTCTTTTCAAGAAACGTCAGCTGATTATCCAGACTAGAAAACATCCTAGCATCACCTCTGAGTTCCTGAAATTCCTCATGGTATACACACTGTTCATGTATATACGCATGCATACATGCATGCATGAATGTTCATATGTAACATGATCTCAGCACCTAGGAGGCTGACACAGGAGGATTGATGGGAGTTCAAGGCCATCCTGAGCTACATAGTAGTTCCAAGTTCATTTTGGAGCTACAAGTGACAATTTGTCTCAAAACAAATGAAACCATAAATAAAAAATAAATAGGCTTTGTGGGCTGTGTTTCTCTCATCTTACTGTGTTGTCAGACGCCGCACTGAAAACCTGAGTTCAGCCATACACAGAGAAAGATATCTTTCCTGCCTGGGAAGACAGCTTGAATGTGTCTTCTCAGGAAGCAAAGGCACCCGTGAACAATGGCTCTTGGGTGGATAAAAGGGAACAATACCATTATAACCTAAGGTAGCTACTACAGGCTTCATTAGTGAATTATGTGTGGAACTTTTATTATTTAAGTCATTGTGTATTTTCATTATATTCATCTTTTTTACCAGACTTCTGCAGGCTGGAGACTGACTCTCCACTACTCCCCACTGTATCTCAGTAGCCTGCTTGGAGCATGGAAGGAAGCAAATAAATATTTGTGGTAACAAAATGAAGGGATGAAAGAAAAAACAAAACAAAATGGAGCCCTGAGATCATTGAATTGATTGTATTCAAACAGCTTGATCATGGTATAACCCGAGATATTTTTAGTCTATAACGTGCAGTTTACAGACCAGAATCTAATCATCATAGATAAATCAGTTGTAATATTGGCTCAGCACATGGGATAAAGCACAGACATATAAAAAATGGAACAATGTGGATAATGTGTGTTTGGCTAGCAATAGAATTCTGATTTAAATTTGGCAGAACAGGTACAAAGAAAAAACAGCTAACCTTAGACATTCTGCTCATCAAATTATTATCTTGTAACACCAACATTCATACTATGTGGTTTAAGATGCAGAAAGTTTGTCTTTTATTCCATAATAAATATTCATCTCTAGGTAGCATTGAGAAGCAGGAAGAGCAGCTTGTTCAAGAATTTCTGATCCAAATTTAAAGCAACTCACATTTGTGTGCACACAGCACATGGCCAGCACACAGTCACATTTTCTTAGGTCGCCTCAGATCTGACTGCCTTAGTGCTAATTCTAATTCAACAAAAGCATCAGAGAAAATGAAAATAAAGGGTGCAACGTGCACTAAAGCAAGCAGCTCTTACAAACAATGCATGCTGAGGAAATCCAGCAAAGCTCAGTTCTGGAGCACACACTATTGCCTGCCTGGTTTATGAAGCATGCAAATTAAGTTTATTAGATTTAAGCACTCAGTTCTCTAAACAGGTACTAGAAAACCCAAACACTTCCCCAAATCTATACAATATATACCACAATGCCTGTAGGATCTTAAGCAGCTATGCGTACACAGTTTCTAAGTTCCTCACACATTACATACTTTGCCTGATGTCTTAAGTGTTCATTTTCTCCCCCACTGAGAGAAAACAATGAGACAAGCTTCATATAAGATAAAGCATCATTTAGCTAGCTTTATCCTTTCAATGTATACATGAAATTAATAAGTTACATATAAAATTACGGTGCATATGATAAAGAAAAAAGTCAAGTTTTAGAAAAACCAAGAGAGTACTTACTGAAAGAGGCATGAGCAAATAAATCTTCACACTATTGGGAAATTAGGAACGATCATACTGGAAAAAAAATGGTCTCTCCTCAAAGACTGGAAGTTAACTGCACCATTAGCCACAAGATCCTCTCCAGTGCATATGCTCTTAGGGCAGGACAAAGCAATGGTTCAGCCCATGCCTGACTCCTACCCGAGAAAAATCACCCACTCCTCCTTCAAATACCCTCACAGGTGACATGCCAGGCACTCAAGGACAGCATTAAGTCTCCAGCACTCAATCAAACTGAAAATCAAAGACAGTGACAGAAAACTAAGCTTTCTCTCAGGGGAAGGAATGCTGTAGGAAGGGCAGCTCCTGCTCGCATCCTCGGTGTTCCTGTCAATACCCGGCCAGGAGCTACCTGCCTTGTTGGGAGGGGATGGCTATTCAACAGCAAGAACCACAGGCCAAATGAGATTCTTCATAATGAGATTAAAAGGAATAAAATCTCAATGTGAGATAACACCCAGTCAAGGTTAAGGAGTATGGTAGCTTGAAATACTGAAAAAAGTATTTACTATTGGACAATGTAAAAGCCTTGGAAAAGATTATTGTCAGCTTCGATATGTCATCTTGATAATTAAAATCATCTATGCTGTCAAAACGATCAGCAGTGAGATAAGCAGTGATAACCTTTAGTTTATAATTCTCTTAGTTCCATTAAAAGCGTATTTCACATTATGTATAGAATCTGTGAAAAGGAAAACAATATAAAACAATAGCAAAAACATCTTCAGTATTCTTTTCTCCACTATAGAAGAAATGTAATTCAAGCTTCCTTTACTTTTGCCATAAAGTATGATTTACTATATAGCTTTAAAGAATAATCTTAATTTTTGACAAAAAATTCATGTAAAAGCCAAGTAGCTGTCCTGTAACTTAAATAAGACATCTTTGTTTTTAGAAAAAAAGTAAAATCTTGTTTTTCTCTCAAATGAGAACTGCAGCTATTTTAGGTTTTAAAAGTCAGCTCTCCAGCAGGACAGGGAGGCTGAGCATCATTTGCCATTTTCTCTGCACTGCTCATGCTTTTCCGTATCCAGCACGGGGGCAGGCGTCAGTGCTGAGTGCACACAGCTGATCTATGCTGTCCAAACCAGGGAACAAACAGTGATATGCCCGGGCTCCCATGATGCACTAACTACCGCCACGGATGGCGTATCAGCAGCTGGCCTTTCTGGCTGCCCAACTACTGGATGTGCCTTTTTCCTGTCTGTTCTCCTGTTTCCAACTAGGGGATGGTCACTTTTACACTGTAATATTTTTTTAAAATAAGGGCTAAGCACATGAATGCTACCCCTAGCTACTCCTGTGCCTGTCAGTCACAGACTTGTACCTGAGGCCAGGGAGAAAAGAAGACATAAATCCTCCACAAAGTCAGAGTTACATCAGGACAACCACAGGTCACATAGAGCTAAGGTGTGGACCACAGAGGCTTTAAGGATCTCTACAAAAAGCATGGCAAGCTGTGTGAGGCCTTAACGGGCATGTTTCTCTTTTCCCTCAGTCAAAGGAATAGTACAGAAGGGATTCTACAAAGAATTGGTAACTAAAATGAAACAGTATCTAAGGACAGATAAACAATGACTTAGTTAGCTCTAATTCTTAGTTAGGAATTCTACAAAGAATCGGTAACTAAGATGAAATAGTATCTAATGACAGATAAACAATGACAAGTGTTTTAGTTAGGGCTTCTATTGCTATGACAAAACACCATGGCCAAAAA
This sequence comes from Ellobius talpinus, assembly GCA_001685095.1. NCBI lineage: Eukaryota > Metazoa > Chordata > Mammalia > Rodentia > Cricetidae > Ellobius > Ellobius talpinus. Next base: position 8,466 of record LOJH01018285.1, read on the forward strand.
GCAAGTTGGGAAGGAAAGAGTTTATTTGGCTTATAATTCATCATTAAAAAATCAGGACAGGAACTCAAGCAGGGCAAGAACCTCGAGGTGGGATCTGAAGCAGAGGCCATGGAGGGATGCTGCTTATTGTCTTGGTTCTCATGTCTTCCTCAGCCTGCTTTCTTATAGAACCCAGGACCACCCTCCCAGGGATTGTATCACCCATTACAGGCTCTCCTCCATCAGTAACTAATTAAGAAAATGCCTTACAGATGGATCTTATGGAGGCACTTTCTCAGTTAAGGTTCTGTCCATTTAGATAACTCCAGTTTGTATGTCAAGTTGACATAAGACTAGCCAGCACAACAAGTGACAGTGTATCCTAGTAAAAGCTCAAACCTCCAAGCACTATAACTGATAATCTTCTCTGACGCATTGTAAAATGACAGAAAATGGAAAAGCAATGCAAACATGTTCATTTAACAGATGAAGGAAGAAAAATCCCAATCACAATGGCTACTGTACTAGTTTGTTATCTGTTGCAGTGATAAAAATCCTCTGGTCAAAATTATCTCACAGAAGAAAAGGGTTTGTTTAGCTTATACTTCCAAATCACAATCCATCATTAAGGGAAGTCGGAGCAGCAAGTCCATGTAGTAATGTGGAAGCTGGGACCAAAGATGAAAACTGCATGGCAACTCGTTCTTTCCTCTGTCCCCTGGCTCATGCTCAATTAGCTATCATACACAGTCCAGACCCACCCACCTAGGGACGGTACCATCCACTGTGTGTTAGACTCTCCCTCTCCCACAGTAATCAGCAACAAAGATGATCCCTTACAAACATGGCAACAGGCCATCAGATTCCAAAATACAGATGGCCTGAGATGACTTGAGGCTATGTCAATTAGCGGTTGAAGCTATATTATTAAGTGCCATCCTGTACAGGAATCCCACTTAGGTTCCTCCCTACATGAGGATATCCTGTCTGCCTGACAAATCCCAAAGTAAGTTCAAGGGCTGATGACAAGATGGCTCAGTGGGTAAAAGTGCTTGCTGCAGATCCTGACAAACAGGGTTTAATTCCCGAAACCCACATGGTAGAAGGAAATAGCAGACTCCCACAAGTTGTCCTCTTGACTTTCACACATGAGCCACTGCATGCACAACCTCTCTCCCCAACATAACAAATGTAATAAAATAAATAAATAAAAATTCTAGCATCCAACTCACTGGTAGGGACTCCACAATGCAGGCTAGTAGACACCTGCTGAGGACACATAGACAATGACATATGAAGGACCAGACCTATGTAGCTGGTTCTTCTCTAAAGTTCTCCTCTTCTATCATTTCTCTCTGCCGCATCCTGAAAGAATCCAGCCCCTCTCCTCCTTCCTCATCCAATTACTCTGGAAGCAGCCCCACAAGCAACCACAACTCCAAGTTTAGTCCTTGTTCATCTTTATAGAGGGCTGATGGAGTCTATGGATGAGAATTGTTCCATGGCTGTTAACAGTGCTCCGCCAAGGGTCTCTCCACACTGCTTCACACATGAACAGGGATCCCTAAAATTATAGTACACGACAGCCCTGACCTTTAAAAAAAATAACAAGGTAGGATAATAGAGACAAGGCATTTTAAAAGGTTGATTTTACACACAGGTAGGTAAAGATAGAGAGATTTGAGAGTTCAAAGCCAGCGTGGATGACAAAGCAAGACCCTGACTCCAAAACAACAACAATAACAAAAACACAGTTCTCTGTATAACAGTCATAAGGGAAAAAAATCAACTAAGTAAGGCAAAACAGCGAGCCAGCAGTTCAGTTTTACCATTAGGAAGTAGTTATTAGTACCAAGTTTCACGAATACTTTATAAGGTATTTCATATCTCAATAGGAAAAAAAATTTCTTAAAATGTTTTAGATTTAGAAAATTAGATAACACTTTTAAGACATGAAGTTAGATCATCAAAATTACCAGTCTTTTGGTAAAATCTAGTTATTTATCATACATGATACCATATAGACATTGACTATTTCACTTAGCATAGCAATGACAGAAAAATAAATAACATACTAGGGCCCATGCTATGTATGAGAGATTCAGGACAAAGCACAGGTCGGGGTTAATAGGAAGTCTACACGTGCCGGGCCAGGGGCAACCGAAGCAAAGAGCACACATGTTCCTCACTTGTCTAACGTGGTACCCGACAGGCACTGTTCGGGTTCCTTCTGGGTGAGAACACTGACTGCAGAAGTAAAGGTCGTTGGAGTAGGAGAGAAAAAGAAGTTGTTCTTGGGACAAAGGAAAGGCATACCCTCCTTATCCCACCTTGAATCCAGTCACAGCAGCTAAACCGAAGGGAGGAGACTACTCCATTCTCAATGTCCGACACTTCGTCTCCTATAACGGACCCTCCCACCCTGCCACCCAAGCCTGACCCAGGCTAAAAGAATCAGAGTGGGTGTCTGAACAAAGGCAGGCAGGCTGTATAAAGGCTGTGAGATGACCGGTGACTTGGAGGGGAATTAAGAGTGACCAAAGAAATGCTGACAATGCCTTTCTGGAGGAAGGGTGGGAATGAGACAGGAAGAGGGAGTGAGGCAGTAGTTTAGAGCAAGATCAAAGGTTGAAGGTCAAACACAGCAGCATGAGCAGCCATGCATAAGCAGAGGACAGATGAGGTATAAAAGTGGAATGAAGGTAGGGTCGGCCAAGATCTGCAGGAGCAGAAACAGATTGCTGTGACCATGGCATTGAGAGGACATTTGTTCGAAGATGAGTACCTGCCACCCTTAAAGCATGGCTGCAATAACCAGGCTAAATGTCCTGGTATCCCCAACCATGTTCTAGCTCTCTGGAAGTTTGGCAGAAATTTCCTGTGGTTAAGATGCCTTCTCTCCTCCATCCCTGTATTCTACAACAAACATGAAAAGTAGATAGAAGGTTATATTGCTGGCCCCCAGGAAGGACACCTTCAAGTTATCTCTCCTCTTAAGTAGTCCCCTCTTGCAGCGACTCTGGGTTTGGCCATATGATATGCTTGGCACTGAAATTCTGCCAAGTATCCTACAAGCAGGAGTGTTTTGAACCTGTTCCCTCTGGGAAATGTAAGCTAAATTAATGACGATGGATTGCCCATGAAAAGAGATCTTGGGAGGAGAAAAAAATCACTGGAAGCTTTCTGGCCCCAGCTGAAAGCAAAAGAGTCAGTGATCTGTTAAAGCACATTCAACCCCTGCCAACCCATCGAATCTCAGGAAGTGGATTGTGAAGTGGTCTGTTACGCAACCACAGATATCGTCAGCAATGGATGAAGACAAGTTGAGATTTCTTGCAACCAGAAAGGTACCAACCCAAGCACAGAAGAAGGATCAACAAGCCAAACACACTGGTATCCTTCCAAGAGTACAGCTGTAAACACAGGAATTCGAAGTGAGCAAACTGTCTTCCAACAGATGTTCCCCTTGAACATGACCTATTGTTTTGGTTTTTTAGAAGCTATTGTTCTATAGACATATATTAGTGCATCCAAAAGGTACATACTAGGGATATGTTTCTCACACAATCTATACTTCCCAATAGGCGAAAGACAGTTAATAATGACAGTTTACTAGAGGTTTCTTTATACTAAAGCGATTGTAGATTATGCCTAAGGGCATTACATCAACTTATTCATAATGCAGAAAAGCAAAAGCAAGACTAGAAAACAGAGTGACGGACTTCAGTGCTGCTGAGCCCTCTTCCTATTTTCCTGTCTCCAGCAACCACATGGGCACCCTCCTGGTACTCAGCTGGGCCCTAGCAGTCTCGTTCTCTCACCAATGGCAGCAGAAGAAGGGGGTGTGGAGGAAAGGAAAATGGCCAAGCCATTGAAACAGGCCTGTTCCCTCACCACAGGGTCCATTTGCCAACTGATTTCCTTTAGATAACACAAAAGAGGCAAAGTTCCATTTTTTAATGGAAATTAGGAACCTGCTCTGATAGTGAAGTAAAAAAAAGCAATTTACTTCTGAATACTTCTGGACACTATACCAGTGTCGAGAGTGAGGCATTTAGAAACATTCATGGTGACTGAAACAGCTTGCGGCCCAGTTTATCTTCCTGTCAACTGCAATTTCTGTGTCAGGGGACATGAGGGGAATTTAGTAGGCACTACCGTTCCTGTCAGAGAGCAGGCTCTATTTCTTATCAACCAGAACTGCTTTAAGAAAGAATCTTAGATGTAATATTCTGAAGGACTGTCATCTTGTAGCTCTGTCTCAGTGTCTCAGAGTCGGGGAGCAGAAAGCTTGAGTGATCCAGGCTGACTGATGAGTGGGTGCTGGCTGCCTCAAGACACCTCCTCTGTCTCCTTCCAAGCTGCATTTCTGATTTCTTTTTTTCCTATAATTTTGCCTTTCCTTAAACATGGAGGAGAAGCCCCAGATTTACCAAAATCCAACAGACATCATTCTTACCACACCACAGGCTTTTGTAATTCTCTCAGCAACATTTCAAGATAGATTGCACCAACATATCGAAGCCGTGCATAATCACAACAGAACCATGAAAGTGAGGAATGAAGACTGATAAGACATGAAGAATTGCATTTCCTACTTGTTATCAGTGTCGGGAAATTGTATTAACATAAACCCCAGAGCTGGGAGCTGCTCACTGCAGCCAGAGACTATTCCACATAAAGGACAAATCTCTGTTTCTAGGTAATACGCCTTGAACACTACAAAGGATTTATCAGTAGGACAGGGAAGCAATACAAGAAATATTTAACTCCTGGTACATTTTGTTTTCTTCAAGCAGGCAATGTGAAAATCAGAATATACATATATTTTTAAAAGTATATCAATGAGTAGTCATTTGCTTGCAAGGAAATTTATCAAATTTATCCCCTCAAAGAGAATCTGTACCCTGGACATTTAGATACAATTCAGTTTCCAGGAAGATCAGTATTAGGAGGCCATGTTCTCTGTAGAACATAAGCATATAAAATCATACATGTTGGAAACTACATCCTCTGTAATAGGAGAGTTAATCAATCCAACATTTGACTGAGCTTTGGAATAGTCTGCTGTCTGTGTTGAAAGGCTGACATCACAGGAACCCCTCTTCCTGAGACCATCTACACAGGCTCCCTAGAAAGTGTATTCCACTGCAAAAGTGTGAAGCAGCATTCAGAGAGCAAGGAGAGAAGTAGCACCTGGAAGAAAATGTTCTTGGTCCCACTCTCCAATGAAAGACTCAAGACAGAAGAGCTTTATGGTTGCGTCCAAGCTGATGGACAACATTAAGCCTACTGTCTCCCTGGGTGTCTCCAGTTTGAATTTTTATATAATAATAATAATGTTTGTGGGTATAATGAGCACTGGTATCCTAAAATTAGGTATATTTATCCTTCTGGAGGTAAGGGAGAAGGGAGAATGAGAAGAAAAGAGCAGAGAGGAAGAGAAAAGCAAAGCTCATGTTTCAGATGTAATACACATCAAGTTATACTATTATTTTTACTCTTTTCACTTAGAAGTTGTGGCAATATACATAAAAAACTGAATTGAAAATTCAAAATTACTAAACTATTTTCTTTATGCATACTCAAGTGGTATCCAAAGGTTTCAGTGAAAAGATTTGCTTAGAAGACCTTTGAGAAGGGCTTCAGGATGGGGCTTCAGGATGGGGTAATGCTAAGGTCTCCCCTTGTTCTCAGGTTCCTAACAATGGGAGTCTAAGTGGTTACAGTGTCAGCACAGCCAAAGGAACCAGCTCTAAGAGTAACAGCCACTGAGATGCCACAGGAGACAGAGAAAACAAATACAAAATCAAAAGACAAAACAAAACAAACAAAAACCCCACAAGACCAGAAACTGAGAAAAATTAAGTTGAATATCATATTCCTTGAGACAGCTGCTTATTGCATCTGGGCACAGAAGGGATGGAGAAACGGGTATCAGGCATATGTCAGGCTCCCCACAAAGGGAGAAGTGCAGAGACTAGGATATACCAGTCCAGGCCAAGTTCTGAAATAGGGAGGTGGGTCTGGGGCTCTCAACAAAGGCAGTACTTTCTGCATCTGCACACTGCTCATTGGATTTGTGTGCACTGGAGCCAGAAAGGCCACACCTGGAAGTGAAAGCAACCCCAACTCCCGGAAGAGCATTCTACTGCATCTGAAAATTTGAAGGCTCGATAAAGAACGAAATTCTGATAGGGAGCAGCAAGACCGAGAATGAGGTTTGAAACCAAGAAACAGGGAAAACAGAAGCTGGAAATATCCCTAAAACTGCAGAGAATTGCATGCAGTTTTCACAGGACATCTGGTAACTTCTCAGGAATGTCAGAGGAAATGAACTACAATCCTGTCCTTACCTATCAGTGGGCTCAGGATGAAGAGTAAGTACCCCATGTCATGCCTCTCTAGGATGAAGCAGAATCTTAATTCATCTAATTAGTTTGTCTGGCTAAAGAAGGCTTTCAAAGTTAGATTTCTGTCTCCACTGAGAACATTAAGAAAGTATTCTCAGCCAATGCTAATTTAGGCATTAATTAATGGTCTCTAACTCTCCTCATAAGCCTCAAGAGAAGCAACTTCTTGTCCTATTAGAAAGCATAATATACTGTAGGGACAGTCCCAGCAGATCAGTTAATACTATACAGGATTTCAGTGGTAGTTTCTGATTTGTATCAAAAATGTTTATATGAACAGGTTACAGGTTCCCAGTTTATCTACATATTTAACTAATTCAAGAGATCCTACTTCTTATGTATAGAACTTAAAATTAGATATAAGATATCAGGCAGACAAACAAGAAGTAAAACAAATAATCATGCTTGAAAGATGAAGTTTTGTATTAAGAGCCTGGCTTTGAATGGGAACAAGTTACTCTCTACGCATTTTTGTGAACTGTGTTCAATGGGACATCATATATAGTATTAACCTCTACACTGGTTGATAGAATGTCTTTTTATTTAAATTTTTTTTTAATTTTACACACTAGCCCCAGTTCTGCTTCCCTCCCCTTCTCTCACACTCCTATCTCCCCCCATCCTACGTCCTACCCTACCTCATCAGAGAAGGTAAGGCCTCCCTTAGGGGTAAAAATTTTAACTGGAGGGCAAGTGTCTAAGCCTGGAGGGAAAACACAACTACATATAGAGGAAGAGGAGCAGAGATGACGGGGCGGCTCGGACGTTTCTAAGATGGCTCTGCACAGAGCACCGCAGCATCAGAACGACATCGAAGTGTGGTCAGAGTTCTTTGTGAAACATTTTATTAACAACATGCAATCCATACCCATCAAGTTTCTGATGGCAGGATTTCTGGGTTCATTTGCCATAATCCATACCTCCAAAATATTCTGTTCTGGGCTTGGCAGGAGGGATCCAGCTGTTTGCGAAGGAGGCGTAGTGCGAATTGGTGTACTGAATGACCCCTTGCAGAAGGAGCTCAGTATTACAGGAGCACGAAGCTGGTGTCCAGTTCTGCTTAAGAAAGGTGGACTTGGAGTGCCTGAAACAGTAACAAGACTGCCCTGGCAAGGAGGTAGGTCACTATGAGTGGCCAAGGTTTCCACAGAAGCCCATGGTCTGCCTCCAACAAGCATTCAGACGTAAATGACAGAAGAAGGTGGAGAAACAGGCGCGTGATGTTGAATGGTGCCTTGCTGAGAGGGAACTAAATTGCTGGATTAATGAGTTTTGATTTAATTATGGCATTAGATGAATTTCAAAGCACAAAGCTTAGCATGGTGAGGTAAAAGCTTTGCTTTTGAAAGGAGCATGCAGGGTGGGCTAGGCAAGAAATTTTTGAGGGCTCAATGAAATTGAGCCCTCTCATCTGGGAATCAATTCTGTACAAATCAATGACTGCCCTAGGCTAGGGGTGGCTGACAGGGGACTGATGGCAAATGGAGAGGAGGGAATAATTTTTAGGTGCTCAGCAGCAGTGCTGACATCAGGCTTCTGGGGCCCAGTCACAAAGATTTAAAATTACAGGATTATGCCCAGCTTTGAGCCGTCAATCTTTACCATAGCCATGTACCCATAAGCTAACAGAGACTGCTAATTCCCCTGTTGAGGCATTACTTTAATGAATAACGCACAATAATTATTTTATCCTTGACATAAAATATAAGAAACAGCTCTGCCACTTTGATTAGGTAAATTTTTTAGCTATCATATATTTGGAAAACAAAATTATCATTGGAATGCCATTAAGATAAAAAAAATCAAATCCTCAAAAGACATCATTAAGAAAATGTAAAGATATATCATAGTCCAAGAGGAAGAATATTTACAAGTCACATATCTACTAGTAACATATTTATGACATATGGAAAGACATTTACAACTAAAAATTGAGAAATACAGGGCAAAGGATGTTTGAGTAATTTGACATTTCTCTGTAAAAGATGAACACATGTCTAATAGCACATGAAAGGCATATTCAGCATCACTTATCACTGAGGAAATGTAAATTAATAGCATAATGTGCTAACGGTACATATGAACAGCCATATGAGAAAACAACTGATGATGTTTAGGGTCGGGGAAAATCTTAGGAAGCTGGAATCCTCACACATTCTTACAGGAATGGAAAAAGATAGCCTGCAATTTTCTGAAAAGTTTAAGATTTATGTTCCACCTAACCTAGAAATTCCAGTCCCAGAAATATTACCTGGGAATTGTGAAAACAAGATTCGGAGAGGCAGCTCTCTAGTTAAGAGTTCTGGTTGCTTTTGCAGAGGACCTGGATTCAGTTCCTTGCACCTACATGGTGGCTCACAACCCTTTGTAACTTAGTCCCAGGAAATCTGATACCCTCTTCTGGCCTCCACAGACACCTGGCCTATATGTGGTACATATACATACATGCAGGCAAAACACTCATACATAAGACACAAATAAGTAATTTTTTAAAAACATGAAAACATATAGCCACATAAAACATATACGGATATGTACATCAAATTATTGGTAGTGATCAAAAATTAGAAAAGTAGTCAACTATCCATCAACTGTTAAACAAAATGAAGTATATTCCTATGGGGGAATGCCACTCAGCACAAGGAAGAATGAGCTCCCGATACATGCATGGCACACTTCACGGGCAAAGACAACACACATATCCTAAAAGAAGTCCAATACACAGGACCCATGACTCTCTTACATGAGGCTTTGAGAATAATGAATACACAAAATGAAACAATTTAATGGCTTTCTGGAGCAGGAATAAAAAGGACAGGCCATGACCAATCAGGAGCAAACTTCTCAGCCAACAGCTGCAAATAATGCTGATATCTGCAGAACTGTATGAAAACCCACCAAACTACAGTGTACACAAACAAAAATCTGTGGTGTAAACTATATCTCAATAAAGCTAAAATGGGTAGCTTCAACACCCCAAATGCTTCCACCAAGAGGACACTTGTCTATGCCTATGTCCCTTAGCAAATGCTTTCATACTAACACTCAGCTTTGTAACAACATAAGTTAACATATGTCTATACAAAGGCCCCACTGAAGGGAAAGGCAGGTAATATGTTAGTGTGTGCGCCTACATAGTTCACTGGCAGAGATTTTAAGAGGAGGACTAGAGACAGGAACTATTCTGATGAAAATAAATAACTCCCCTAAAGAGAAGTTGCATTTGTCATGTTTATAAAAGTTTCTATAGCCATCTACAAATAGTGTCCTTAATAGGAATCCATGGCTATTTTCAGCTTTTCTCAAAATGATTGCCATGATATATTAGGTTTCACCACTACATAGTGTGATTTGGTTTGTTTTCACGTTTCCTTGCAGTTATTCCGAGGCCCAAGCACAGTAAACAGAAGTTGGGCTGAAATGATCTGTTTCTTAGGTGTCTCCGATGGGT
>LOJH01018287.1:0-14123 GCA_001685095.1 Ellobius talpinus
TTTTTTCTTGTTTTGTTTTAAAAAATGATTTATTATTTGTGTGGATGTGTATGCATGTGTGTATGTCTGTGTGATGTATGAATGGAGGTCACTGGACAGTTTTCAGGAGTTGTTTCTCTCCTCCCATTATGGGTTCCAAGCACAGGACTCAGATTATTAGGCTTGTGAAGCAAGCACCTTTACTAACTGACATTTTTTATTGTTACTGTATTTCTTTAAAATTCTCCATTTTGGAGATTATAGCTCTAGAATTTCATCTGAAATTTTTAGTGTTTTGCTAGAAGTTTTTGTTATTTTTATTAAGTTTTAAAAATATTTAAATATATTAGCACCCTAAGTCATTATAAAAAGAATTAAGTACTGGTGTAAGGACCAGCTTTCAGTAGCTCAGGAATTGAAGGGAAGCCACGGAGTCTGGACACATTGGATTTTCTATCTGAGTGAGTAAAACATAATTCTCTGATGCCATAAGAAAAGAGAAACACACACACACATTTCCAATGTGTCATGATCTCACCTAGGGTTCTGATGAATGGCAAGCCAAGCAGGTTAGAAAATCTGAAGAGGAGATGCATAGTAGGTGAAGTACTGGACAAACAGACACATGAAGACTTTTCTGAAGCCCAAAGCTTAGTTATTCATTTTGTTATTCTTTCTGTTTCTTGTTCTACTCTATTCTTTTCTGTTCTGTTCTTCTACCCTGATGTTTCCCTTCTTTCTCTTTCTTGATGACTTACTTCTACCCTCTTTATTGTTTCCCTTACAGCTTATATGTCCCAGTAAAATCTTTGAATCAATTCAAAAATTATAGTATGGTTATATTCTATATTTTAAATGAACTGATTACAGTGAATAGAAGTAAAAACAGCATGTTTTCCATATCCCTTACATGATTGAACATTTTACATATTACAGGTGAAAAAAAATTCCCTATAACTCACATATATTCATGTCCAAGAAACTTGTAATAGATTAATAGAGTATAAGCAAATAGCGTATTTTTCTTTTACTGGAAGGCTGCATTTTACAGTTAGAAAGAAAGGACCAATATTTTATTATTTAAAAATCTTAAAAGAATCACAAATCTAAACTTTTATATATGAAAAATGGTCATTTTTTACTTTAAGTTCTCAAGGTATATTCCCATTTATCAACAGTTTTTTTTATTAAATCATATTAGGAAGCTGAGGGTAGAAATGGGAACAAGGAATTAATCATTGCCTTTGGCCACCAACCTATCCTAGCAAGAAAGATACATCAGATAGTAATAGCCAAGCTATCATTGCTTTTGTTCCCTGACCTCAATGAGTCCCTAGCTCAACTATTAAAAGTGTGTCTTTCAAAACTTGAAATTGTTCCCCAAGATTTTCTACTTCAAAACCATTGTTAAAAACATCTGAACCTAATCTTATGTCATATTTAGAGTTTTGTTTTAGCTATGTGATGCACATGAAACCTGTAAACACATCTCCCAGCATTAAGATTAAAAGAACTTGAGCTAGCCTAGCTTCTGGGACTCAAGTGTTTTTCTTAATTAATAACCTAAGCCTCAGTCTATATGGCTCTTCAAGAGGAACTCATAAGTCCTAGCTGGGTGACACTTACCTGTGTCTATTTTCTATCCTCATGCAGCCCCTGCTCTACCACGGGTGGGGCAACATTATATTCTACCGTTACCTGTATTAATTATTCCAATAAACTGACCTCAATCATAATCCCTTAATATATTTGTTAGAAACCCTTAATAATCAAAATTCTACTTAAACTAACACTATTTTTATATGAAATCATTAATTCAGTTAAATAGTACAGCTTAAGAGGAAATCATCTTCATAATAATCCACAGGTAACAATGCTCAGTAGAATGGAATATTTCCATGAGATAATCACACTATATTAAACCAGTGGGGATCCCCCACACCCATTCACACCATGCGAGATACCATAGAAAAATGGCAGCAGCAAACATGGAAAGGCACAGTGATAGCAAGAAGCATTCTGGAACAGAAGCCCTATCTGAGATTCATCCATCAGTGCCTTGCATTCTTATGGGCCAAACTCCTGCAACTCAAGTGGCACCTGCTGTTCTTCTGACATGGCCACAGCAATTAGGTCATAACATGTTTTAAACAAAACTGGTTTCCCTCATACATCTTCAGTAACCTTCTTTCCATGGTGTATCATATGTGACTTTGATATTTCTCATTATGACCCTACCCCTGGATTTTTGAAGATTCTTTGATCAAAAAAATTGAAACACTGAAAATTTTCTAAACTTTAAAGAATTCCAGTGATACAAGACTTCAACTTTTAGAAGTCTCTCCCTGATGTCACTGTGAAGCAGTTCTGCTAGCAAAGTGCCTTTTTTTATCTCACAGAATAAAACAGTTTTATTATCAATTTGTTATATTTTTATTTGTCTAACTCAAGCTTTCTGTGTAAATGGAGGTTTCTCTGTCCCACCATGTCCTGCAGTCATTTCTAAATAATCACTCAGAGGCCCATATTTGGCAGTTCTGTTGAAGTTGTCTGTATTGGGTTTTATGGTCTAAGTTGATGAGGATGACTGACCAGGTCTATTCCTCTTTATTAAACCAAGCATAATTTACACAGTGTACAGGAATCTTCCACGGCATTTCCCCCTTTTTGTCTAAATGAAAAGGGAGATTTTAACTTTAACATAGTAAAATTACATACAATAAAACAGTTATTAAGCAAGAATTACAGGTACAATATCCAGTCTTTGTATTTAATAAAATTGGAGAAAATGCTCAATTACCTATCCTGTCTCGGTGAGTCTAAAGCTTTACATCTAATTTATCTTTTATCATAACTAGAAAAACTATAACTATAATTATCTAGTCTTCAAGTTCATCAAATACCTGAGGAGACAATATTACCTGAGTAAGCAGGAAGTACAGGCAATCGACTTCCAAATGATATGAGAAATGACAGAAACAACTGGCTGCCTAGACAGTCATCCAAAGTTCCCTTTTCATGTTGGGGCATCTATCTATGCCCTGCAGGCCTAGGCTATCTGACAGACTTTCCTGTGAAGCAGGGAATTTTGAAGGACTGTCCTACCTTGTCTTGGCAACACTTGGCAGTCACATTTCTTGTGTCCTACTGGTCCAGTTTGGAAAGTACCTGTCAGGAATTGAAGTAAAGACACTTGTCTTGTCCACATGGCTAGCTTTTGCCATAAAGAAAATAAACTTCATGTGGAGTTTCATTGATGCCCATCATTTTCTCTAGAGTACATTGGTGCTGCCAGGAGCAGACATGTTTCACTGTCAGGAAAATTTTAAATTATTAAAACATTTTAATGCCATATTATTGTGTAATCTTTTAGCTTTTTTCACTCTTTGGTGGGGCCCACCACCCAGCTCCCAAATAAATCACACACAGAGGCTTATTCTTCCTTATAAATGGCCAGCCTTAGCTTGGCTTGTTTCTTGCCAGCTTTTTTAACTTAAATTATCCCACCTATTTTTTTTGCCTCTGTGCTTTTGACCTTTCTCTTACTTCTGTATATCTTACTTTCACTCTTATTCCATGGCTGGCTGACTGGCCCCTGCTCTGCTTGTTCTCTTGTTTTCTCCTCATTCTTGTTTCTCCTATTTATACTCTCTACCTGCTAGCCCTGTCTATCCTTTGTCCTGCTATTGGCCATTTCTTTATTAATCTATTATTTAATCTCTTTATTAGAACCACCTGGTATTTTAGACAGGCACAGAAACACAGCTTCACAGAGTTAAACAAATGCAGTATAAACAAAAGTCATACACCTGAGAATAATATTCCCCAAGCCATATTCTGTGGGTCTTTGGAGTGTTTGAAGAATGCCTATCTATCTGAAATATATGTTTGTATATCTAGAAAACCTAACTAACATGATTATAAGTTTGATTATTATGGATGACTAACTGTAATTTTGTAAATCTTTCTTAATTAAACATTACATTTTAATTGAGCTGCATAAGCACAATATCTTAAACATGAGTAGAAATATGCACAGAGTATATCAAAATTAACCTTAAATTTATATCAATAAACTAAAATCTACAACAATGTAAAACATTTTGAGATTAATAGTTGTTTATTGGATTTCTACATTATTTCTTTATCATCTCTCCTTTCCCCTGTTTCTATGAACTTTTCCATTTCTTAGAATCTTATAGTCATCTCTCCACCCTTTCCTGATTCCTTTTCTTTCAGGTCTTCTTAGAATACACTGTTAAATTACTTTATTGTGATTTAATTAAAGTTTACTATAGAAAGAAGATGGCAGTGCTGGTGAGATTGCTCAAGGGGTAAAGAAAGGCATTTGTTGCCAAGCTTTCTGACTTTCTGAGTTTGTGCCCCACAGCCCTATGTAGAGGAAGGAGAGAAATGGCTCCTACGAGTAGTCTTATAATATCCACATGTGTACCAGAGAGTATGCAAGCCACACACATACAGACACCCAGACACATATAATAGATAAACACATGGATCAATATTTTAAAAGAAGAAGTGAATGCATGTGGTTCACAGTCCATGACCCACCATAATCTTTACTGTCTCTCATTTTCTTTTGAAATAGACTCTATTTTGACCATGCTGTGTTATTTTTCAATATGCACTTCCTGCATTAGTACACTGCCTTGCAGTTTTCTGACCCATTGAGATTGAAGATACAAGCACACTGGTTTCTATTCTTATAGGAACCCATAGTCCAAAGTTGAACTGAATTATTCACACCTGGCAGATGGAAACAACTTCCTCCTGGGAGTTTAATTACCATGCCTAGGATCACTCAGACAAATTTCTCTGACTTCTCCCTCATTGAATTTTGCTTCTCTGGTCCTCCAAATCTCAAGTCTCATTTGTGATAATTTCATGGAATAAGTAGAGGAAAGAAGAGGCAAAAGAAATGGATTTCAAACACATGAAAGTATATAATTTCAAACTTAGGATTTTTATAATGTTTTGATATACCAGACAATACACTCTCACCATCAGGGTGAACAATGAGGAGTCTACTGAGATGCTGGAGTCATCTCATGGCACCAGTGTCTGTAGAAACATTTGAGAGTGGTGAGGAAGAAATCCCAGACCAGGAGGCAGTATTAACATATTCAGGTGCTTTTCTGCTCCATACAGGCCCATGGTGTTACCTGAACTAAAACAACAGCCCCATAGCAGGGATTTCTCCACTTCTGGATATAACTCAATGGAGCTTATGAATATTTATGGCAATGTGGCTTTCTTAAAACAATAACCTGGTCGCTTGACATAAAGTCCCTTCAAACAACTTGATCTGTTTTCTGCAAAGACCATTTTCTGAGGCCCAGGGGCCTGGGCACTGACAAGGCTGCATGCTGTGAGCTGGACTGATCAGTGACAGGTGGCCAGCATTCTTGGCTTTCTATCCCTGGCTTGCCACTGAGCCCTCTGCAGGAGCCCACACAGGCTGGAATGTGTCTTGGAGGCTAGGGCCCAAACTGAACACAACAGGATTTGATATGCCCACCCCCAGTCCCCACTCCCCTCTTTTCAGATGCTCTGGCACTAATCCCTAAACTCCACTGATAGAGCTGCTGCTTCTGCTGCTCATTCTGCATCCTGGGCTTGCTGGGGTAGAGCGACAACTCAGTGGGAATTTTGACCCTGGCACACTCTTCTTCAGCAGCCTGAGAACATTCATTCCAGTCCCATAGTTCTGATGAAGTCACAAGATTCCTTAAGTCCCCTAAATTAAAGACTGTCCCATGCCTCACTGAATACATGCTTAGCCATTCAGTGTGTTGCCCTGTCTGAGTGTGCAATGCTCTGTGTCTTTTGGAAGCCATCTTCCATGAGGAAGCATCATGGAAGATAGGGTGGAAAGATGTGAGAGCCAGAGGGTGTGGAGGACTGCTGTGGAATGGGGCCTTTTGGCTATGACATGGCCATTGCCCCCATGAACTACTGCCAGCTATGCTTGTCTGCATATGTGCAGCCTAAAATCAAGTCAGTCAACATTCCAGCATGACTGGGGGAGGGATTAGCTAGGCTCCACACCTAGCTGAGAAGTTATTGGCAGTTGATGGCTGCTGGGGAAGTGCCGCTTTTCTTTAGGGATGTGACTTGTGGTTGGTTCCCTGTATGTCAGGGAATGGCTACACACTCCTTTGCAGGTGGGCAGCACAGATTACATTAAGTGTGCTGTGAACAAGGCAATAAAAGATCATGAAGTTGAGGGAGATGGGATGCAAAGGGGTTTTGGGAGAGTTGGGTAAGAGTGTGAGACGGGTAAAATCCAAACACACTGACTACATCTATGAAGTTCTCCAAGAAATTTATCTTGGAGGGAAAAATACCACTAAATCCGTAAAGCTTTGATCTCTCCTATCCTTACTGTCCTGACTGTGTGGTGCTGATTTCACTGGGTTTTATGTGGGTAGGGTGATGGTGGTGTTGAAGTTAATGATGCTATTCCCAGCGCTGGACAAAAATAGACACAGTACTGTGAGCGGGTCCTCTTTCTGCATCCCAGTTGCTCAAACTGCAGGCCATCTCAGCTTCCCTTCCTTAAAAGTAAGGGTATCCTTTCAGAGGTATAATTAAGAATAAAACGTTATAGGACACCATCTTCTATGCAAATTAGTCATTGTCATCTTAATCAGAGGCAATGTGACTACTGACAAGAGATCCTAAGATCCAGGCCTTTTGATACTTCTTCAAGAAACGAGAGTGCGGGTCATTAGGCCCTGACCTGAGGTCTCAGTCACTGCATCTGGCATCCCTTCCAGTTGGGGGAATTCTGTTCCAGTTGCACTTGACCCTTCAGGCAGCGCTGAGAGTGTAGTCTAAGACCAAAATCCAGGGAGCTGTGCTGCCAACTCGTCGTTTTACTCTGAGTTCTATCTTAGGAGAACTGCAATTATTACAGACATGGCTAGTTTGTTCTGGGATAGCCATAGGACTAAGTCCGACTAAGCTTGTGTTTTATCCATTCCTAAGCCACAATGATGCCTCAAGAGTATTATAGCTTTGTTCTGGAACACGCTGGTACCTAAGTCTCAAAGCTTCGTCTCTAGAGAAGAGGGCTTGGCTGCTACTGTCCATCCCAAGTTTCCAGAGATGCATCCCTCTGTCCAGAGCAGCAGCTCCTTTCTGTTGTGAAGCTTGTCTTTTTAAATATACTCTTGATAAGAGCTGAGAATTGTGATTCGCATGCTTTCCTGGCAGTGGGTTACATGGCCATTTTATAGATTGGAGCACTGAGGTTCAGACCTTCATAGCATTAGCCTACGGTTGCCAAGCTATGTCTCAGGTTATGATAATTATTGTTTATGTTTCCCCATTCTTCATAAAGTCCCAGTAACAAACCAAAGTGTGGTTCCATCAAAGGTCACCCTAGGAACTAATGAGTTTATTGAGCTTACCTACAGAATATGGGTAAGGGGTCACTGACAGGAGTGTGGGTAACGTTGAAACAGCTGTACTGGAAAGCATCCATGCAGCTGGGGTGATGACTTCTCTAGGACACCCTGGAACCATGCAGGTAGGGCATGTTGCACACAAATGGCTGAAGGGAGTGGCTAGACTCTTAGGTGGGGACCTAGTGACCTTGCCCACCTTCCTTCTAGATGAGATTAACAGTTGACAAGCTTGGTCATGATGGCCACTAGCGTGCAGGTGCGGTTGACCTGAGGATGACATTCTACAGAACTTGTTTTCTGGCTCCCGCAAGAGTGAAGAATTCCTGTCATGGTTTGTCCTATTGGAATTTGCATTTACTTTCTCATACAAATACCACAGAGTCAGACCCAAAGAACCTCACAACATATTTGAAGGGTGTAAGTCATTCTCCCTGGACAAGAATTACCAGGAAAAAAAGAAGAAGAAGAATTGTGTGAATTGTGTTTTAACTAGCGTTGTGGAGGAAGTTCTGTAGAAAGTCACCCTGGGGATGCATTTTTAGAAGGGACTGGGTGTCACAGCTTGCAGAGCCCTCTGAGGTTATTATACATGACACTAGAGGAAGCTTTCCCTCTGCTCAATGCTCTTGGCCTTTTAAGGGGAACATGTTTGCCCAATTACTTGAAGGCTGAGTCCTTTGAGAAAAATGTATCTCTGAGAATGCTGCTTTATATTGATCCTTCTGGTCAATGGTGGGGATGATTCATGTACCTGCTAGTGGTTGGGAACTTGTGAGGAGTCTTGCATTCGACCAAATTGGGCTTGTGATTCTTTTATTTCTAATATTATTATTATAAGTATCGAGTTGTATCACATTGCTATGTTCTCATCTCTTTAGGAAGGAAATTTCTTGTCAACTAAGAGTATGTGCCACTTGTTACAACATAACTATATTCTAAGGATAAAAAGAACATCAGGCCCACAAATGCTAGCCTATTGTGAAACTCCACACAAAACCCAACCAACCAGACAAACAACACAGTGCCTGAGACTGGAGCCATGACACAGTAAGGAAAGGGTTTGGTATGCAAACACGAGGACCTGGGTTCAGATCTCCAGCATCCCTGTAAAAGCTGGGTGGTAGCATGTGTCTGTTACCATTGCATCGGAATATGGAAACAGGCTAGCCCCTAAGGCCTGATGGCTAGCCAGTCTACTTGAAATGGCTGCCCGTAGGTCGGTGGGAGACCCTGTCTCAACAGCTAAAGTGAAGGAGATAGAGAAAGGCATCTGATGTTGATCAGATGCCTACATTCGCAGACATGGGTGAGCGAACTTATGCACACAAGCGTACACACACATGAGTACACACATGGACACACACACAAACAGTTGTAAAAAAAGAGAAAAATAAACCAGACTTTGCTGTGCATGGAAGAGTATTAAATAGAATCCCAAACCCAAGCTTGCCCCAGAGGCAGAGAGCTGACAGGAAATCCCTGGGCCCTCAATTACCAGGGTAATTCTTTCTCTGTGGGTGTTCACATCTGCAACACATTCCAAGTCAGAGTCCAGGGTGACAGCTGGCATGTGAAACCTGTATCCACAGGCACAGCATGTGTATGAGGCCTCAGGGAATAGAGCAGAGGATGTCTGGCCACCTGGGCCACTGACCAGACATCATAGGCTATCTTTATATCCTAAGATGGGCTGCCAGCTCCCCACCAGGACAGCAGGCTGAGTTTTATGTTCTAAGTCAGTCACAGCTTCCAAGTCCCATGACCATTTTGAAGAAGGACACTTAAAAGAAATCCCACACTAGCTCAAAACTGAGTATAGTAAAGGGTTATTTATTTAGGGATAGACTCACAGATCACAATCTTCTGCTGGAATGGGTAACAGCAACCAAATCCCGCAGCCGCAAAAGAGACCAGACCTGGCTTTTCATCAGCATAAATAGTATAAGAGACCACGCCCAAGTGGGCAGGTAACTTGAAGGCTACTGGCGATAGGAATTCCTATAGCACTATTTTCCAGGTAGATTTCCCAGCACCTTGCTATTTTGTACACAGATTGCCTTGATAAGATCATGAATGTGAGAAATCAAGGCACACAGTCCAAACATGGCAGCCTATGCGCGACTTGTAAGCACGCCCGCTTGCCTGGGGCCCACGTTGGTCTTAGTGGATGTGACTGCGGTTGCTTTGTAATTTTAAATTTTTTCATTATTCCTGTCAGCATGGGCGGCATTAGAGGCAGTTTCAATATGTGGATCATCAGGCTCTTTACAGGGAAAAAAGAGAAAATTATTTCAGAAGACTTTTTTTATATATAAACGTGAGCTGGCACGGTGGGACTGTGTTAGGCAATAACATGGAGCTGACTTGTTTCCTAACAAGTCACTGTCCAGCGCAATGAGAAAACTCTTAATGGAAGCCTGGGGCTACTCAAGAAAGCTGCTGTGGGAGATTTAAAGAGGCATGGCTCTCTAGAGTTCGAGGGAGCAGTAAAAGCCGAAAAATTTGGTTTTATTAATTCCCTCCAATGTGCATGCTTTTTAACTAGGCCATTCATACAGATGTGTTTGGAGTGGAGGGACCCCTTTACAGCTGGATTTATGGGCATCCGAAGCCTGACAAGCATGCCTCTAGCACTTCCTGCTAGCAATTCCCAGTGAATTTTGTTTGGCAGCAAAAAAGAACCAAAATGTGCTTCTATAAATGAATCCTAAAGCATTATGCTCATGTGACCTGTCTCCTAGGAATAACCTTTTCCCTTTCTGTCCCATCAATGGACAGTAGCACCATGCAGCTGTGCTAATTCTCTCTCTTGGAACCAAATCCCCTGGGAAGAGAAAGCTTGTCCTGAGCCTGTGAACAAAAGTCCTGCAGTGCCCAATTCTGCTCTGCTCCAGAGGAATGGTGAACGGCCTTCCTTCTGACTTATTCCAGTCCTTCCCACTCTGAGTCATCAGCCTCTTGGCCAACTACCACTCTTGAGGCTGGTAGTACTGGTTTCTCTTTCCTGTCCTGAAATCCTTGTGCTGAGACAGATGTGTGCACTGGGCTTGACCAGGGAATTCATCCACGTAGTGTGGTTTACTTTCCATAGGTGGCTATGTAACTGGCTCCATTTTCCAAAGATGGTTTCAGATCTTTGCTTTTCTTTCTTGATCAAGTTCAGTTACAGTAGCCCATCCTGGAAAGCTTCGACATCATGCGATCTTTCTGTTCAGAAGGGCTGACGTTGAAGGCAATGGCTGCTTTTACATGGATAACTCCAAAGCAGTTTTGCAAGAAGGTGGGGGAGGGCCTGACGCTCTTAGTGCAGGAACTTGGGTCTTTTGGATTCCTCAAGTGACCCGAGGTGGCACCTGCTGGCATGTTGCCCTTCCCTACGCAGTATTACTGTTCTAGTGTCAATGCTACTACTACTGTGACAAATACTTTGGACAAAAGCAACAAAGCCTTACAGTCACAATTATTTGGCTTACAATTCCAGGGTTCCATCATTTGGGGAAAGTCAAGGCAAAACACAACTAGCCATCATGTCCACAGACAAAGCAAAGAGAGACAAATGTACCCAGGCTGCCTTGCTCAGCTCACTTCCTGTTTTTATGCAATTTGGGGGCCCAGCCTGTGAAATGTGCCAACCACAGTGGCCTGAGAATCCCTATATCAATCTGCAGTCAAGGCTTGGCCACAAGTCAACCTGATCTAGGTAATTTCTCATTAAGACTCTTCTGCCACAGGGGTCTAGTTTGTGTCAATTTAGCAGCTGAAATTAATGGTCAAAACCACCCACTCTAGGGTGTACTATGATCACAGAGTCAGGGACATTACAGGGCAGGAATCTCTGAGGGCAACAGCCTAAAAGGTATAGGACATAAGCCCACTGGGGACTCTTGCCGTGCAGGAAGATGGGAAGCACTTTCCTGTGGATTTTCACGACTTCCAAAGAAGCTTTACTTAGATTGTAAATTATACATGGATTATCTGTTTGTAATTCACTGTGTGCCCCACTATCCCTGGGAAAAGAACAAACAAACAAATTTCTGCTTACCCAGATAAATAGCTAATGACAGAACAAAGTAAGGATGCCACCAAAGTCTTACTTAGTGTGCCTGTGAGCTTTATTGGGGTTACTTACAGGAGCAGACACACCTCAAAGAGAGCTGCATCGCCAAAGTCACCCTTCATGGGTGGTGACAGCTCATGAAAAATCTGGACTATACTATACAACCTGCAGGAAGTTTGACATGTTGGAATGTGCCTTTTCCAGGTAGCTCAGTTGGTCTGAGTCTCTTCCAGTCAGGAAACATAGAACAAACAGGAAGTGAATGTGAACACTAAAACCTTAAGCCCCACCCCAGTCGCTCACTTCCTCCAGTAAGCCCTGCCTCCCCTAAACAGCTCCACAGGCTGGGAATCATATTTAGATACAAGAGCTTGTGGAGAGGGAATTCACAGTTAAACCACAGCAGGATTGATCAATCTATTGACTTGCTAATTAGTAAGTAAATTGAATGATTGATTCCTGACCTTTTTTTTTCAATTTAGTTCCATATAGTTGTGTTTTTAAATTCACTTTGAGAATCACAAGTTCCATGTTTAGGGAAAAGTGTTTTCCCAGTTTCAGACAGTAAAATCATTGGAAGGTCAGGAAAATGCTCTCAGCTTCACTTAGGGAATTGCAGCAAAGAATCATGGGATCTGGATGTTGAGATCTAGAGGGCAGCTAAGATATATTGATTTAAAAAAATCCTTTTTCCTGGGTCTTTAGGCCAGAGATAACAGCTTCTTCTAGAAATTTTTACAAATGCATATCTCGGGTCTGATCCCTTAGTTTTTCAGTAGAACCTGTATTTTTCACAAGGATGGGTCCAATGCTAAATTTGAGAAGCACTAGATGAAGAGAGAATTAGGTGTCAACTAGGCCTGTGGCTGCCTGCCTTTGGGCTTCTTTCCTGCCTTCAATATGGGAAGTCTGGTGTCCGCCGTAAGACAAGCGAGATGGCAGGATGAAGGCAGATGCTTCTCACAGATGGAACTCCATCATGAGATACCTGGACCACAGCAGAGTTCTGCAAGCCTACAACAGCCTTGTTCACAACAGGAGTGAGTCTCTCAAAGAGTCCTGGTTGGGGGTCGAGGAACAGGACTCTCAATGAGATGGCAAGCCATCAGCTGTCAACCAGCAGGAGGCTGCTGCTTCTTGACAGCACAAGAGGCAGCTCAGGTCCACCTGCCTAACTGTCTGGGAGCCACTTGTCACATAAGAGCGGAAAGGAGAGTCACTGCCAGGACTTGGTCAAAACTGCATTACTTTCTCATCTATAATCAACAGGATGCTCTGTGTGAGGTGCTGGGTTAAGGCTGCACAGGCGACTGTGTACCATGTTACATCTCTCTCTGAGAATAAGGGATGTGGGGTTGATGGTAGCTGTAATGGTGGATCTGACCTGTGAAAATTAAGGTAGTTGACAGAATATACATACTATTTGAGTATTGGGAATCTAAAGAAGAATCAATGAGGGAAACTGGCTACTATTTAAATTTTTAGCCACATTGAACCTGGTTTTTCCATTTAAAGGATAGAGATGGCAGAACCCAGTCCTAACAGCCATTATTTCATACTCTCTCAGAAATCACTAGAGTCAATATTTTTCCCTCTCTAAGTCTTTCAGAGCTTTAATATGTATTATTTCCGCTCATCCCACCATTAATTTGGTAAATATTGATGGAGTAATACATTTCAGGCACTACATTATGGATGAGGAAATCCACTGGGACTGGCAGAAATACTGACCTTGAGGCTGTACCATGTTCAGTGATGGTGACAGATATTTCTAGTGACAACACATTGCTGAGAGTGCTGGACACAGGTGACTATATTACCTGTGTGTGCCCAGCTAAAACTAGCAATGATTGTGACAGTGGTACTGGGACTGCTAACACATGCTAACATTTGTTACATGTCAGGAACTGTGTTAAGCACCTGCTAGTACTCCACTCATTTATTTTATCATAATCCTATAAAGTAATTATTACTAATCCAATTCTGTAGGGTGGAAGTATGGAAAGGTTGTGCGCTTTATCCCAAAGCACACAATCAAGAATGGCACAGATAGAATAGCTTCAAACCTAATACAATTTTGTTTGGAATAGAGCCGAGAGATATAAAATTTAAGGTATAAATTACATTAAAATGAGTATTTATGAAAGGACTGCTATTTCAGGTTTAGTGCTGGATCGAGGAAGAGGGGCAACCACCAATCAAAAATTCAATGCGAATAAGAGATAAACACACACACACACACACACACACACACACACACGGAAGCTCTCATGAGGTTGCTGTTGCAAGGTATTGACGGAGTGAAATGAAAGGTTAATGAACCAGGTCTGGATGTGGTAAGACAAATCTCAGAAACTTATGGCAGCTATAAGCTAGATTCTTGTTTATGAATAAGAATAGATTAAAGAACCATGAGAAGTAGCATTTCAAGCAGAGGGAGAAAAGATGTAAAGAACTAAGTCATAAAAAAACAAAATAGGGGAGGCTTCTTTGTCCAGTGCGGCTGAACTTTGTCCAGTGCTGCCCTGTGTAAGAGCTGCTGAACTTGGTGGTCTCACCTGTAACACAAGCACTTCGGAGGAGGCTCTGGGAGTATCAGGAGTTCAAGGTCATTCTTGATAACGATGGTGAGGTTAAGGCTAGCCTGAGCCTGTTGG